>APFE031320818.1:0-37687 GCA_000404065.3 Pinus taeda | reverse complement strand
AGAGAGAGAAGTTGAAGCCTTTGTGTGTGAAACAGAGAAAGAACAAATAAATGTTCAAGGAATCCACTGTAATGTTGATGACACAGATGATGGTGAATCCCACTATGCTGAGACACATGTCGATGATGACTGCAAAGTTATATGTGAATCGTTGAGTCCAATCGCAGCTTATGGATTTGGTGACGTTGAAATTGTTAATGAAATTGACAATGATCACGTGCATGCTGGGATATCCCACCATAATGTGGATGAACATTATGTTGATGATATGTGTGGTTTCTTTTTTGAAACAGTGATTGTTTGTGGAAATATGGTAAGCGCAGTGTTTGATGAAACATTGGAGGTTGAAGCTGCCACTGTAGCAGCAAGATATGAAGCAGTTGGAACTCCTCAATAAATAGTATGTCATTTAGTAACAGTCGATGATCAAGAACAGGATAAAGTGATTGAAGAATTTTTTATGAGAATATCTAATAACAACGTGACAGTGGAAGACAACCTCCATGCAATTGAAAAGAAGGCAGATGTAGAGCAAGAAGCTCTCACTAAAGAGCATAAGAAAGATGTTTTTAACATTGTTTTTCTATATGGAGGTGTTCAGAATAACATGGGAAAAGAAGTTGAAAGCAAGGTTGTTAATAAGTTTGATGCCAATTTGAAGCTCATTGAAGAATGGATTCAAAAACCAATTGAACAAATTGATTCGAGTCTTAAAGCAGCAGTTGGAATAAAAGAATTGAATGAAAAGGTGAATAATGATCTTGAGTGTGCAAATTACAAGAAAAAAACAACAGTACTTGATAATGAAAGTGAAAAAAATGATATGGATGTTTCTGAAGACAAAGATGAATGCATTGAAACCATTTTTCAACAATGGAGTCAAGAAGAGATAAGATTGTGCTATCAAGAAATATGGTAGAAAGGAAGTCATGAATATGAAGTGCAAGAAGCAGAGCAAGGAAGACAGCTTGAAGATGCAATTTTGTGGGAGGAATCCATGGTTGAAAAAATATTTGAAGAGGAAGGTGTACTAGACAAGATCAGATTGTGTTTCAGCGCAAATTCAAGAAAAGTCAAAGAAAAATTGCAACAACAACAAGTAAAAAAGTATGGAGCCTACAACAAGAATATGCAACAGAGAATGAAGCAACTTCGAGGATTTTAAATTTGGAAGAAGAGAAAAAGAAAATGAAAAATTATGAAAGTCTTAAGTCATTGTAAGCCTAGCTGAGGCATAGACTAGCGGGCATGTTTCAGTGATAATTGAGTCAATTGATATTGTAAGCCTAGCAGACATAGTTGAGTCATGTTGTGTCATATGGTTGTAAATAAGGGGGGCTGTTAGAAATTGTAATTGTAATCGCTAGCTTAGAGCCCAAGTTGCATTAATACTTCCTAGCAAGGCCTTTCAGGCAGGAGCATACTAAGTGGGAAGCATTGGAATTTCAATCAAGACCAACCCGTCAGGATGAACCCACTGAGGAAGGCCTTCCACGACCAACTCTTCCAAGGGTTGACCTTTTATTCCGGGATGGGCCATGAGGTGCAATATGGGTATAAATCGTAGGCAATCCAATTGTTGGTTTTGTTGGTACCCTCTCTAGTGCCATTTAGATCTATCCTATATATCGGTGTTCATTTTTTTGACAATTTTACACCAAAATTGTCTTTTTCTTACCACTAGGAGTGCAAGTTTTATACATTGGCAGCAGAAGTAATTTTTTTTACAATACACAGATTTCAAAATGAATTAATTGAAATCTATTGTGGGAGTGGTTCTCACTAGGAAGGGGAGATATCCTGAGTGGTCTCAGAAGATCAATCACACTCTCATTTTCAATGAGCTGTGGAAATGAGTTTGTGTAGGAGAAGGACATAGTGAACCTGCAAAGCCTACCTCAGTCAAAGAATTTGTCATTTCTGAAAACAAGAATAGCAAGGCCTATGCCTTGACTGCAACATCTATAAATGAAGAGGTGAGTTGCCATATTTCACCATTTTCAAATGCTTTTGAAGCCTTACAAAAATTGAAGTAACTTTATGACTCGCACTCCACGCTTGAAGTTGTCGAATTGATAATTAAATTGTTCAGCCTTGAATTACAAAATGATGATCCTCTTGCTCTTGCATCAGAAGTAAAATCTATTATGCATGATATCGAAGTCACTAATGTTGAACTAGACATTCCTCTCATAGCTTTTGTCAAGGCACTTTATCCCACTTATTCAAATTATCTTGAGTCATTGCAAGCAAATAGAAACCTCAAAGAAATTACCTTTGACTCCCTTGTAAATAAATTTGTTGGGAGAGAAAAAGATTTTGGGAAGAAGATAACTCCTTAGTCTTCTGAAGAAGTTGTGTGTCTTGCACAAAGACAGAAGAATCATGCTCAAGATTCTTCCAAAGGAAGAGGTGGTCGAAGACGAAGAGGAAAAATATATTTCAGAGGTAAGGAGGCCAGACACTCTCAAGGAGAAAATTATGACCTTCATTGCATACGTTGCAATAGAGATGGATCACATGATGCATACACATGCAAGTTTCCTTGGGACATAATTGAGCAGGAAAGAAATCAGCCCAAATGTAAAACCAATGACAAAGAGAAAGGTAAAGCACCTGAATCCGCTCACTATTTTGTGTCACATTGTAATATTGGAGTAAATTAAGACTTGTTTAATGATTCAGTTGCTTCTTGGAAAAATGATTGGTTGCTTGATTCAGGAGCAATTTGCCACATGACTTTTAAAAAATATTTTTTTGACGAACTTACTGACAATGTTGATGGAGCAGTATGCTTTGCATACAAATCAAAACTCAAGCCATCAGGGCTTGGCACAATCAGGCTCAAATTTCCTAGTCTTCTAGACTTTCTTTTGCATGATGTTTTATATCTCCCACAGCTGAGGAGAAACTTGTTGTCCTTGCTCCGCATATACTAGCAAGGACACTCCATTCATATGTTTAATGGAAGGGTTGAGGTGAGAAAAGCATCAAATCACTCACTTGTCATGACGGGGATAAAAGAAGAAAGACTTCTAAGGTTGCAAGGTACCTCTGCTCGTGCACAAAATTTCTTATATAGTTCTCATTATGATGAAGGTACATTTCCATCAAGTCTATTATGGCATGGTAGATTTGGAAACTTGAACTATGAAAACCTTCACTTGTTGAAGAAAAATGGTGTTATTGGTTTCCCTACAATTCCTAGGAAACTTAAGCAGTGTGATGCTTGTATTCTAGGAAAGCATATCAAACAACGTTTTCATGATTCACATTCCAAAGCACATAGAAAACTTGAACTCATTCATTCAGATTTATGCGGTCTAATGCCTATTCCTTTTGAAAATGGAAATAAATATATGATGACATTTATTGATGACTACACCAGAATGTGTTGGGCTTATTTATTGAAGAACAAATCTGATGCTTTTCAAACATTCAAGAACTTTCATACATGGATTGAAAATGATGCACAATCTCATATTAGCTCTATTCGCACTGATAATGGAAACAAATACACTTCAAATGAAGTTGAAAACTATCTTCGCAAACATGGGATCAAACATCAAACAATTGTGCCTTATACTCCCCAACAAAATGGAGTAGCTAAAAAAATGAATAGGACAATCCTAAATATGGTACGTTCCATGATGTTTTTCAAGAATGTAAAATTGATGTTTTGGGCTAATGCAGTTCTATGTGTTGTATATGTAAAGAATAGATATCCATCTAATGATATTAGAAACAAGACTCCTTATGAAATGTGGTATGGCCACATTCCTTCAGTAAAGCATCTCGAGGTCTTTGGTTCCACCTATTATGCCTTGATACCAAAGGTACATAGAAACAAACTTGGTGCAAGGAGTCGTAAATGTATCTTCTTGGGTATTCAAATACCTCCAAAGCATACCGTCTATATGATGAAGTTAATAAAACGTTTTTGTATCTATAGATGTAATATTTCTTGAATCTTCCAAAGCTAACAATGTTGTTGAGCAGAAACTTGATTGCTTGGATAGATTCAGGCAAGAAAAATCATTTCAAGAATTTGATAATTAGATTCCACATCTTGAAGGGGGGATTCCTATACTGGATCAATCTGTGGAATCTTCTTCTAAAGCACTCTCTCCCCCACATGAAACTCCAACCACTGATGATACTTTGAGTGATGTGATTGACAGAATTGGGAGACTTAATCTTTAGTTAGTCCCAACTCAATGAATTGAGAAGCCTAGACAATCTCAGAAATGTCCCCCAAAGTGGCTGACAAAGACACTTGAAAGTGTTCATCCTCATGAGGTTGGAAAGACAGGAACAAGAAATTCAACCAAGAAAAATGGAGGTGATGTAGATGATTCTGATTCACTTATTCATATGGATGTTTCTTATGATTTTGAACTAAATTTGTCTACAAATTTTGAACCAACTTTCTTCAAAGAAGCGCTTCTCATGATGAATGGAAAGAAGTGATGCAAAAGGAGTATGATGCCTTGATAAAGAATGGCACTTGGAAGTTGGTTGATCCTCCATTGGGATCCAAACCAATTTGCTGCAGGTGGGTCTACAAGAACAAGTATAAAGCTGATGGCCCACTTGACAAGCAAAACGTTAGGCTTGTGGCAAACATTTTTGCACAGAATTTCGATTATGAGGAAACTTTTTCCCCCATAGCAAAATAGGCTACCATCTAGACACTCTTTTCCCTAGCAGATCAGAACGGTTGGAAAGCCATTAAATGGATGTAAAAATTTCTTTCTTAAATGGAGATCTAAAAGAGAATGTTTTTATGTTCCAGCCTGAAGGATTTTCTATCAAGGGACATGAACATAAAGTATGAAAATGTTTGAAATCCTTGTATGGCCCTAAGCAAGCACCACCAGCCTGGTATGAAAATTTAACTGAGCATCTTCTGAAACTCAACTTCAAACATTATGATCTTGATGATGCAACTTTGTTTTTCAAGAAACTTGGCAAAACAATTGTATATCGTGTGGTATATGTATATGATCTTTTGATGACAGGGAACAATGAGAGCTACATTGCATCCATAAAGAAAGAATTGAGGAAAGGTTTTGAAATGACTGACTTGACTATCTTCACTACTATCTTGCTATTGAAGTAACTCAAAATCTGAAGTCTATATTCCCCTCTCAAAAGAAGTACATTGGAGATCTGTTGAACAAGTTTGGCATGGCTGAGTGAAATCCTCTAACTACTCCAATGGAACAAAACTTAAAGCTCACATCCATTGAAGGAAAAGAATTTGAGCATGCAACAAAATATAGACAACTTGTAGGATGTTTCAACTACCTGGCTACTACCAGACCAGACATTTCATTTGTTGTTGGAATCCTCTCCAGGTTTATGCAAAAGCCTTGTGAGGGACATTGGTATATTGCAAAAAGAGTTCTAAAGTACTTGAAGGGAACCCAAGAGTTTGGACTGAAGTATACACAGGCGGGCGACTTCAGCTTGATTGGATACTCTAATTCAAACTTCGATGGAGACAAAGAAACTGGGGTATCTACTTCACGTTATTCTATGAGTCTTGGATCAGGAGTTGTCTCTTGGAGATCACACAAACAATCAGTTCCATCAGAATCCACAACAAAGGTAGAATCTGTGGCAGGGTTGAGGCAACAAAAGAAATTGTGTGGCTCAGGAAAATTCTAGAAGGTTTGCAAATAAAACAAGTACGTCATGATTGAGAACACCTCTGCAATAAAGTTGGCCAAGAACCCAAAGTTCCATGATCGAACAAAGCACATCAATACAAAATATCATTGGATTCGACATCATGTTGATGCAAAGACAATCCATCTATACCATTGTTCCACTAATGAGAAGATTGTAGACATCTTCACCAAATCGTTTGGAAGAGAAAATCTTGAAAGATTCAGAACGATGATTGGACTCACCAACATCCCTTCAGATTAAGGGGGGAATGTCGACACCTAATCATTGGGATTGGGTGAACACTTGTAAATAATGTAAATAGTAAATAATGGAAAATAAAGAGCCATCGGGAGGTGAAGCCTAAGAGTCACTCCCTCATGTATATAACCATGAGAAATCTTAATGAATAGACACAATTCATTTGAGGAGTTACCTCCTAGCCTAATAGTTAATCTTAAAGGGATCGAGAACAAGCCCATCGACAAAAGATAACATTCAAAAAAATTTATCCATCTCTACATCTAATAGCATTATTTGAATTATGTTATTTATGCACTTACTTTTGTATATTTCTCAAAATTTAAAGCATAGTTGTGTTTATGGGCTAGTTGTGCTCTTTGTGAGCTCTAATTAGTTGATTTTATTCTGTGAAACTATGAAGTTTTACCCTCAATATCCTCATAGTCTCTCTATAGAGGTGTCTCTTGATTTCTACATACATTAAACTTTGTTGCTAAATTCCTAACCTATAGGTTTTCACTGATAGAATGTACTTCAAAACCCTAAGGGTTATGTTCATCCTCCCAACCGAGACTAATTCCAAGTTATTTCAATTGTATTAATAAATTAGAAGTGGAATTTAGAATTGAATCTTTAATTATATTCTCCGCGAGAAGAGCCTTCCAATCAATGTAAATTTTGCTCAATTTGGATATTGGATCTAGATGGTATAAGCTTTACAAGTTCACAAAATGTTAATAAGTTCTCCAATTTTTTCATAGCTTTGAATAGCTAGATTGAGGCTCAATAATTGTGCACAATACCAATTCTATTAGACAAAAACAAAAAAATAACCATTATTATAGTAATTCCACCACGCCTATCAAACCCTTCTTATGATACTCAAAATAAATACAAAACACTTCCATTCCCCATTGTTGTCATTAAAAAAAGGAAAAAAATTCATCGTGTTTTACGAATTCTCAACGAAAATACGAGTGTGAAGGGAGTGATAACCTCATTGTTACCTTACTTTTATTTATATTAAATTCTTTGTTAATCTGACATATTTTTTCACTAAACCCCACTAATTTTCTACATGTTATTACTGAGTCAAAACATTATGGATTTCAACCGACTTGTTTGATTTTATAATCCGTGATGGTCATATGTTGTCTTTTTTCTAGTCATATGAAACTCCATTTTTAATAACTTAACATTTTTCATGGAAACTATCCACATGGATGATCCCATCCATCTTGCGTAGGTAAAAAATCTTCAATAACATCATGCGTATAAGTTAAACATCACATGTCAAAGGCCTTACAAAAAGCTGTTAACTACTATTCAATGGAATTAAGCCTTATTATACCCCTTGATGGTTCCTCATGGCATGCACCTATTACCTAATGGAGTATTAGGAATCTACATTCCTTAACTCCTCAACCACTTTCTCTTACACATTGGTGAGAAACCCCTATCATTGCATCTAGTTTGTTGATGTGTTTTTCATGGGATGAATGTTAGTTTTCAATGGTAAAATGGGTACATCCCTTCTTGATCCTCTCGCAAATGCCACAAGAGGTTGTGGGCCATAGATATAAATAGGTGAATTAAACCTCAACTCTTCATGGAAATTTGGACCTCAAATCCAATACATTGCAAATTATTGAATATGCAAAAAAAACTTCAATCTCTCACCATTATATAGATTCCCAGGTGTTAATGGGAAGTTAGAGACCTAATCCTTCCTACTTACTCCAAATTGCGATTAATCCTCATGGCTATGAACTTGTTCCTTACGAGAATAATATAAATCATTTGTAAAAAATGGCCCACTACCACATTAAGGGATGAAGTCACTAAAATTATTTGGATTTTCTTGGAAATTAAACTCCCTAAGTGTCTTTATTGATTCTTTTTTTATATCAAAGAGTTACACACTATTTCACAATGTCTCATCACCATGAAATTCATGGAATTAAAGTGTCATGGGTGATGTCACTCACACAAGTCTAAAACTAACTATACCTAATTCCCCTACCTATATTATGTAGCTTTCCCAATATTTAATCACCCTAAAATGAATACACACAATGGTGGTAATGTCATTCCCTATGCATGAACTACCCATAATTGTCCATCATCAAACTTGAGCGGCACTATGTGGCAAATGTGCTAACACTCTTAGTCGTATGATGGGTAGCCACTAAATGGCACATCACAATTCCATCCCTTAGGAGATCAGATCACCATAATACCAATAAGGTCTCTCATGGATGACCAAAATTAATAAATGCATGCATAGTTGTAATAATAAAAATGCAACAAAAACAACTATGGTTCTACATATCCCAAGAAACTCAAATCCTTACCAAAAATATCTAAACATAATCTGGCATATATCATTAAAAAATGCATATTTTTTCATCTACAAAATAATCTTAAATTTCAGGCAAAGGAAAGAAATTGTAAGCTTCTTGTTCAATCAACCCAACCTATTAATTCTCATAATTTAGACAATCTCATAAATTACAAGTAATTCTAAATATTTCATCTACTACCCAATAATTATAAAACTTTCTTTTTCTACCCTATAACATAAGGAAATTCCTCCGCACACCTTAAAAATATTTTAATTTTTTTAATAAAATATATTGATTTACAAATTAGTTAACATAGAGCAATCTAATCCGCTAAAAAAATGAAAGATGAAATTGAAGAAGGGATGCAACTCTCTAGCGAGACAATTGCTCATTGAGGAGATTGCACCACAACACTCACTTTCTTGCATTCACGAGTCCAAAATCACTTACATATATAGGATTACAATCTAGTGAATTGATTCCTATAATATAGGAACTGAAAATATATCTAAGACTAATTAGGAAAACAACTCAACCAAACTCTATATTGAGGAGAATCTTGTAGATTTCCCCATTCTTCCAACTCTCCCCCTTAATGGAGAAATGTGTTTTATACCACACCGAAGTGATTCCTACATACTTAAAATTTTTCCTATCTAAGATTCTTTGTAAAGATGTGAGCTACATTTTCATTGGTATTACAATATACTAAATGAATTTCCTTGTACTGCATATTTCCCCACAAAAAATGATAATGTGTCTCAATATGTTTTGATCTCGCGTGGTACATAGGATTGTTCGATAATTGATGGTGCTTTGATTGTTACATTTGTTAATAGTTGGTGTTTTCTAAACTTCTTTCACATCTTCAAGAACTTGCTTGATCCAAAATACTTCACAGGGATGCATGAAGATTTGTACTCAACTTCATTAATCAGAAAAAAATAATCAATTTTTTCTTATTTCTCCATTCCACGGTCCTAGATCCAAAAGCTAAATGCATATCCTAGAGTTTACAATCCTAAATCCAAAGGCTAAATACATATCCTAGAGTTTATGGTCCTAGATCCAAAGGCTAAATGCATATCCTAGAGTTTATTTTTAAATATATATTGAAATTTATTTAATATATATATATTATATAATATATATATATAATATATATATATATATATATTATTATATATATAATATATATATATATATATATATATATTATTATATATATATATATATATTTATTTTAATTAATTTTCAAATTGTTAGTTAGATAAAGATGAAAATAATTTACTGTAATCATATATTTCAATATTAAATAGAAATAACTTTAAATTTAGTGTTTTCATTAGTTACTACAAAGAATACATAAATAAACATATATTAATAATAATTATAGAGTATTTCGGTGGCTACATAGCTAGGGTTTTTTGTCTTGTTGTATGCGCGGATTTGTAGGATGATGGTCCACAATGGATGGGTCAACGAGGCGGAACTCGTCAAATATTCACAAAACCCATGGGATGACATCACTATCTCGCCACAACCCAAAGTCCTCCTATTGGATTTTCAGCCAACACTAGGGATCTCCAAGTCTATTCCGCTAGTGATGTCATGCCAGACGCAGTGGACAGAGAATTTTTCAATCATAAAATATTTTTCATATATATAGTATTTTAGATGACTATTTTGGTTTGAAATTTCACATTTATAAAATGTAGGTGAATTAAAAGAAATGTAATTTATTATTAAAATCGATAATTTTTTGTGAATAGTATTCATTTAATCATATATATGTAGGTGAGAATTTGGAAGAATGATTACAATAGTCATTATTTTATATCTAGGTTTCGAGTCACGAACAAGACTCACCATTGGGATATGATGTGAGAGAAGGAAAGAAGGGAAAAATAACCAAAGAAATATAAATAAAAAAAAAAAAGTGGCAAAATTTTGAGGAATAAGAAGAAGGAAATAAATAAAATCAAAAGAAAGAACACGAAAAAAGAGAGAATGAATAAATGAAAAGGAAGAAGAAATAAATAGAAGGAAATAAATAAAAAGAAGACAAAGAAGTAATAAAAATAGTAAAATAATAATAATAGAATAATAAAAATAAATAAAATAAAATAAGCATAAAAAATAAATAAAATAATAAAATAATAAAAGGAAATAAAAATAAAATAGGAGAAGGAGGCATACTAAAGAAGAAATTAGAATAGGATAAGGAAAATGATAAGAGAGAGAAAATCCAAAAGGAATGAGAGAGGAAAGAGCCTTAATGAAAGAGGGAAAGAGGAATAAGAACAGAGAGGAATAAATGAGAATAATAACAAAGGAAATGATTAAAAGAAAGGGAAATAAGAGGGAAATAAAAATAAGAAGAGGGCAAAATGAAAATAAACAAGACAAAGAAATAAATAAAAATAGGATTGCAACAAATAAAAATACAATAAAAGTAGAACAAAATAAAATAAAATAATAAACATAAAAATAAGAATAAGAATAAAAATATAAATATAAAATAAAATAACAAGATAACCAATTTTTTTATAAATTAAAACAAAGGAGAGAGAGAGGGAAGAAAGGAGACGAAGTAAACAATCATTGGATATGTGAGATTAATGGGATTTAGCTAGTGCTTACCTCAGCACCACCATCTATGTTTAAATTGCTAGGGTGCTTGATGATCTCTAATGCTTCTCTAATTTTGTGTTTGAAATAATATCCTATTTAGTGATGATATTAGAATCTTCAAATATATATGTAATGATCCTCTTTAGCAATTATTTAATAGAATCTTCATATATATGTAAAATTGGCGAATAATCTTTTCAAAAAATGTACAAAAAATAACCCATTTGCAAAATTTTGCCACTAAACTTTTCCCTAGCGGTGGATGCTCACTCATGCTCTAGTATATCATGTCCACCAAATTGCTCCAGTCACGAGATTAGTCTGATGGCTATGATTTCGGGAGTATCAAAACCAACAATTTTGATCATGACTCAAAAGGTTGTACGTGTCACTTCTTATGGGCAAAGTCTAGACCCTTTTGTCTATCCTCTATAGGTATCCACACCATTTTCTAAGGATATCTAACCTATCAGATTCTCACTAGCCCTTCAAGGTTCATCAAGGTTAGCTCAAGCTAGCAGTTTCATAGGTAGTGTTCTAACTCTGAATATTTTGTGTGGCGAGCTGACAACTCAGTTAGGTCCATTAACATTGGTTTCAAGAAAGATGTTAGAAAATGAGACGATTAGGAAAAATGAGAAATGTGGTAAGAAGAAGCTAAATGAAACAAATTTTGTTTTGGGATAGGAAGTCATGCTAAACAATATCCATCATGTGGAGGAAACGACTATGGTTTTCTTGTTTTCTATATGAAGGATGAACCACGGGGGCTTCACTCAATGAACCTATGGCATATCATGTGTGTTCCTAGCATACCAAACAATACCTTTAATTAGACTATATATTGGAAAATACCTCTAAACATCACATTATTTAACCATATACCAATACAAACCCAATACTCCTTCCCAATTTAAAAAACCCCTACTTTCACTAGATATTATAGGTATCCATTTTACCATTAACATGTTTTATACCCCTTTATAAATTTTCATTAACTTTGAGTTCCATTTTTTATACCTGTCAATATAAAAACCCTTTACTACATATTATATGATCAATATATTGTGTCATTTTTTTCTCAACATATATCCCCTAATATGAATGCATGTGGTATGTTATTTCTCACCCAGTGAAGCCCTCATGGGATGCACATGGACACTCTACATTGGTGGACCGAAAAATATATCCTGCTACCACTGAGTTACAACCAAAAATTCGAGATTTTAGCTAAAGGTTGGATGGCTTGGGTGAAAAACTCTGGGGCAAATGCTCATATCCTTCTCAAGGGTCATTGGTTCTACGGTTCACATGATGTATTCTTAAAATGTTGGTTTTTGTAGTTTGATGTTTGCACTAAAAAACTTAATTTCCTTCTGATATGGGTTTGGCTCATCGACCTTCCACTGATATTGTGATCCTAGGCGGTCATCAAATAAATTAGGAATGATCTTCTATGAAGCTCATGAATCCTACAAAAGTTTGGGATATATGGGTATGGCTACAATTCAGGTAGGACTGAATATGGATAAGGGTTTAGCATACATTATCACTATTATCTATGGCAATCAGTTCTACAAGAAAGCCATGAACTGTGAAGGTATCCCCTTGATATGTAGTCATTGTCATTATTATGGTCATATTTGATTCAATTTCCCTCTAGCATGTTGGAAGAAGGGTTGGGTTCCAAAGACCCAACTCTAGCCCTCTCCTTCTCTAGGTAATCTCTCGAGGGAGAAGATTATCATAGATCCTCCTCTTCAGGGCTCAGGGGTCAAACCTCTTCGCTAATGGGCATGTGTCTACCTATCAAGGGGACCCAACTACGAGATTGATAATTGTGGCCCCATGTATGTTATCAATCCCTTCCTTTGCCCTTCCTGATACAAATTTTCAACTTTTGTCTACTTCATCGAAGGATGAGAATTTTTGTATGGATTATTTCCCCCCTTCCCCCTCCTCTGTAATGTTTACTCTCATTTATTGAATATCAACTCTATCCAGTCTTTGGAGCACTCTCCTATCATTCCCACCAACACCCCCGCCCCTTGATCATATCTCTCTCTCCCCCTCCCCCTCTATAAAGTTGATTGATCCCTTGGTTTTGTTGATTCAAGACAAGGATTAATCCTCGGGTTCCTCTTCTTCAAACCCTTGTCCTTCCTACAACCTATAACCCTAATAATGTCTCTCCCCTTCCCTCCCCGATGATAAGTATTACAAATCCAAAATTCTGGAGGGAGGCCTTGGTGGACTCCCATCTGATTGGTAAAAGGGGTTGAAGAAAAAAGTCTTATTTCTCTTGGGCACAAAAAATTGCACTTGAAGAGATCCACATTGGTAAGAAGAAATATTTATATGGGACTCTTAGAGAATCAACCACCAATAAAGGATTGACATGAAGATTCTTTCCCTTAATTTTCAAAGCTTGAATATCCTGACAAAAATATTGGCTCTGAAGCAACTAGTGGATGTAATCTGTCCTCAAATCTTGTTGCTACAAGAATCAATGATGGAAGGTAGTTCAGTGAAAATATCATTGTCCTCAGTTTGGTCGGTGTTGGTATGTGTTGCTCTAGATTCCCTTGGGAATTTTGGTGCAATTGTAACTGAATGGAAGAAGGTAGATTTAAAACTAATTTCTGTTTGGTCAATAGAAAATGGCCTGATGACTGAGGTTTTTCCAGGGATCTGGAAAGGGATTTCTATGTTCTAAACATTTACTAGCCTTACTTGGAGCAAGATTAATTCTGAAGGAATATTTTTTCACATGCAAGCCTAGCGGAGGGTTCGTTTATTTGTGGAGTAGATTTCAACTTCACCATTGGCATGGTGAGAATGGGTGCCAATGGCAAGAGTTGACCCTCTATCTAACTTTTTTCTGAAAGGCATGGAAAAGGAGAGTCTCCTAGACCCTCAACCCATAAAGTTGCTTCCTACTTCGAGAATCAACCAAGTAGGTCAAGATCGCATAACAAAGCATATGGACAAATTTATGATCTCAGAAGTTTTGATGGAAGAAAACTTGAGGATGAGGCAATGGGTAGCTTCAAGCTCCTACTTGGACCACTACCCAATTTTCTTTGAATTAAACAATTCATAATCAAAGCATCCAAGTCTCTTTAAATTAAATCCTCATTGGTTGAAGACCCTTTGTTCCTCGCATCAAAAATGTTTGGAGGCCCTTCGACCCATTAGCCGGAGAGTTTCTCCCCCCTTACAATTTAAATAAAATATCAAAAGAGAAAAAGTTGTTGCCTTTGGTTGGTGCAAGAAACATTGCACAAAGGATACTCAAAAACTCATTGAAATCGAAGAAAATATCAAGTTTCTTCTTAAGCGAGAGGATCGTGGGATAGAATATGAAGCTTAGATAAAAATTATTAAAGTTCTTGAAGCTCAACGGAAGTTAATGCTCTAGTATTTAAAAAAGTAATGGTGAATAAAAAAAACGCTCTATGATTACATGATGGGAATGAAAAAACTATTTTTTTCATCTTTTTGTAAACCACGATAAATTTATTAATGCTGTATGGGTTATTCAAAAGAGTAATGGCTCCCAAGGCACTACTTTTAAGGACATTGCTTTGGAAGGTGTATCACATTTTCATTAGCTTTATTAAGGTAAGGAAATGGTAAATATTGATCTTATCCTCACAGTGATATTTTCCTTTCCTCTGTTTGTGGAGGATTAAGACAACAATTATCTTCTAGATAAAGTATCTTTGGACGAATTGGAAAAGAATCACCATGGATTTTAGAAAGGCAAAGGTACGGACCTAAATGAACTCCTGATTGAATTCTATATTGAATTCTTTGATTTTCGAGGGTTGGATATTTTAAAGGTGGTGGAGTACTCAAAACTGTGGGGAAAAATCCTTTCCCCCTTCAAATCCACCTTTATTTACCTCATCCTAAATTAGATAACCCCGGATCCTTTGAATTTTTTCATGTGATCTCACTGTGCAATTGTTTCTACAAAATTATTGCAAAAACTATATTGTTGAAGCTTAAGAGAATACTGTATGAGAATATCTCACTCGAATAATTTGGATTGGTCTGTGGTAGACATATTCATGATGCCACTAGTCTAGCTCGGGAAGGGATTCACTCTATTCACAAATAACATTAGAAGAATGTGGTATTTAAAGTTGATCTGTAAAAATATTTTTATAGGGTAAATTGGCTATATGTCAAACTTCTTATGCTACATATAGGATTCCACCAACCTTTTGTTTCATGGATTATGTGATGTATTTCATAAAATTATTTTCCCTCCTCATAAACGGTGGTGCATCCACCATTTTCAATGCACGTCACTATCTTTGATAAGGATGTCCTTTGTCTCCTCTTTTGTTCCTTCTACTCATCAGAGAAGCTTTATTCAAACATACATTCAAAGGAATCCAGTTGGGTCAACTTGCTCCCTAACACACCTTTTATTTGTCGATGATATTTTCATCTTCTATGATGTTGATATTTCAAATTTGGATTTTGTTATCTTTTTCCTCAAAGCTTTCTGCAATTTGGTAGGAATGGCAATCAATAAAGAAAAACCTTCATTTTTCACATGTTTCCTATAGATACAAGATTGGCCAAGGTTCTCTATAGCTTTAGAGGTACCAATTGGGGACTTAAATCAAGGAATGAAATATTTGAGGTTTACTTTTAAACCAAATAACCACAAGAAACCATATTGGTTCTCGATGATAGGGAAGATTCAAGAGACAATCGAACACTAGTGCAATAGTTGGCTCTCCAAAGATTATCATGAAGTCCTTATAAAATCTGTCATTGAAGCTATTCTGGTATTTTGGGCCACCCTAGCCTAGATTCATATAAGGATTCTTGATAAGATAAAATAAAAATCTCTTCAGTTCCTATGGGCAGGCAAGGAAGACAAGAGTCACTTTTCCCTTTTTTCTTGCTAATCCATAGCCATCCCAAAATATCTTGATGGTTGGGGCATAAAATATCTCAGATGGTTTGCTTCAACGTTCGCTGCAAAATCTAGATGAATATTTATTAAAGTGAAGGTTTATGGGATGAATACACTTTTTAGAAATATACTAGCCCTACTCCTCTAATGGATTAGGTTAGGGATCTGAACAAATCGAGACCCTCTAATTCTATTACTTGGAAGGCCCTCATTCAATATTTTCAAAGTCTCTCCCCCAAATTATGTTGGAAATCAGGGAATGGAGGTCATTTTATCATTAGGAGGGATCCCTGGATGGGTTCTATTAGAAATCACATCCTCCTCGAAATTCTCATTAGTCAGATTAATAGTGCAGGTTTCTTTTACATATCACAAATCTCGAGGAAACTAGGACACCATGGATTTCATAATTGGAAGAGTAGTGAAGATATAAATTTTGAAGGGGAGATAGTGGATGGATGGAATTAATACATATTGAATCTCCATAATTCTCATGTTTCCTTATCAAATACGATGGACATGATTATTTGAATTCGGGACTCATCTGGAAACTACTTGTCAAAAGTCATTTATAAATGTATTATGGAGGTAGCTTCCATCTCCCAACTACTTTGGTGGGGTAACATACTCAAGCAATTTCATTTCTCTACTAAGGAAAAGTTATTCATGTGGCATCTCCTCAAAACTAAGGCTCCCACATTGGACAACCTACAAAAGATATCCTTTCATGGGCCTGATAGCTTCCCTCCCTATAAGGTACAACTGGATTCTATCAACCATCTTTTCATCAACCGCTCATTTCCTAAGGAGGTTTGGGGGGGATTTCTAAGCTAAACGGTGTAGTTTTTCACTGGGTGGGGGTCTCCATTCAAGATTTTATAAAACAATGGCTTTCCTCGCCTGTTGAAAAGGCCTACAAGGCCTTCCCATTATTGATTACCTGGGGAATTTGGCTTGAACAAAATCAAGCTATCTTGAAGGCAAGTCACCCTACGTTATGAAGGTTGTTATCCAAGGTTATTGTTGTACTTAATACAAGCTTCAAGCCATTCTATTTTGTCTAGCCTTCCACCATCCATGAGGCCATCATACAAATCCTCCTTGTGGGCCTTCTTTGATGGAGCTACCTAGCAGAATCCCCAAAAGGAGGAGTTGGAGGTCTCCTCTTTTTTTCTGAAGGTCACACAATCTCCTTTTGTGTAGGCGTGGTCCAGGTTACCAACAATTATGCAGAACTTATCATGCTCAATTTTCTCCTACATATTGATCTCAAACATAACATCTCAAATATTCATATTTATGGGGACTCTCTTTTGGTGGTCAAATGGATGAGGGGCGAATAACATCTACAAAACTTCAACCTTCAACCACTTTCTCAAAATATTAAGTATATGGTTTAATATTTCACTATAATCTCCTATGACCATATTCTTAGGCACAAAAATCAACATGGAGACTCCCTCTCAGAGATGGGATTAGACTTTGACTTATCGCAGAGGAAAAATATGGTTGTAAAACATACTCTTTACATGCTCACTGGGCCCAAATTGGATAGTTTGGTCCTTCATCAATTTATCAGTTTCATATATCTGGATTGTTTATATATATGATAGTACACAGGTCATCATGAGTACATTTATGATTTTTCGATAGGTTCCATATGGATTGATACATTTTTTTAGCATGATATGTATATTTCATCATGAGATGACTTTATAGACTTCTTATGATAGTTTACCTATGACCGTGTGATCATATCTTTTTTTTTAACCTCGTACTATTTTTTAAATGTCTTTAGACACATGAGGATATACTTTAATAATTTCTTTTTTTTTAAATTTAATTTAGAATATTCTCATAAAGAAAAAATATAATATTATATATATATATATATATATATATTATATATATTATTTAAAATTTAATATAAATTTTATTGGAAATTGTAGATTTAATTTATTTGTTATTTACTACAAAATTAATAATATTTTTTTATATTTTTAAAAATATACATATTATTTAAATAATAAAAAAATTAAAATACCCCGGAATTTTTATTAAATTTCAATTAAAAATAATTAAATTAAAAAAAAAACAATAAGGACGACTATGTTTACAATTTTCCAAACGTGATGGAATGAAATATTTTAATAATTAATTAACAAATATAACTGACTCAGCAATAGTGTATGTGAGGAGGTGAGGAAGGCGCCAATTCGTCTTTTTCATATGGTATATTTTATGTTGGATGCATCAGGTAAGTTGATAATTTCATAAATTTAAAATACAATAAACTAGCATTTGCACCAGATGTTGCAAAGAAAACGCCGTAAGGCATAAATCGAAGAAAGCAAATAGAGCAAAAAAATACTTTGATAAAGAATTAGAGTATATTGAACACTCAAATCAATGCCCCATTAACTGGAACCACTTAGTAGACATTCCATACAAAATGGGCATATGATCCAAGAACATTGGTGCATAAGAGAGCCAATTAGTATTTCTATAACTCTGTTATTGACATATTTAGGAACCTGCAGTTTCATGGCAATCTCCAAATTATTCTCTAGAATAGAGGTGAACTGAAGTCTATCTTTCTATATTCTAAAGAAGGAGGTCCTATCCCAGCTCGGTCAGGGGGTGACGGCATCAATTCAATGGTCAAGGTAGAAATCTGGGCAGAGTTATAGGCTCTTTGAATTTCCTGGAGGTGCAGAGGAAGAAAGAGACACAAAGAGAATCCTATAATTTGGGTGCAGAGAAAAGAGAGAACCACACAATTGGGCTGCAAAGAAAGAAGTCAAGGAAATGGCAGTCATTGTGTGCATTTTTGTGTTGTTTTTCTTGTCATTTTATCATAATGGGGTTTCAACTTCACAGGATAACTACCTTATAGACTGTGGATCAAAGAGTAACAGAACAGTGGGTGGACGGATCTTCACTGCGGATACCCCCTCCTCATATATGTCAATTGCCACCAATGAAGGCATCTTTGCTAACACTTAAAATTCCAATCTACAGGTTCCTTCTGGTATCTATTTGACAGCTAGAGTATTTACTCAGAAGTCATCCTATACCTTCAGTGTTGGGCACCAGGGCAGACAATGGGTACGTTTACATTTCTTTCCATTCTCTTATCAAATGTACAATCTAACAAGTGCCATATTTTCAATAGCCACCCAAGACTCTGGTCTATTGTACAATTTCCAAATCCATAATACCTAATACTTACAGTGGTCTATCTGAGCATGCTTTTGAAACAATTTACAAACTTAATATGGGAGGACCATTGATTACCCCTGACAATGACACCCTTGGGAGATTTTGGGATCCTGATACAGGCTTCTTAGCTTCAAAATCGCTTACTGAGAGATAAGGTTCCATTTTTGCTGATGTCGTCTCACATTGAAAGTTTTGGGCCAAAAAGAATTCTGAGTAGACTTAGAAAGCTTCAAAACTGCGTGAGTCTTCCAAAAAGACTTTTCCATAAATTCAGGGCTGCAAAACCTTTTTCATGCTCGTTCTTACATTCATTCTGATCTTGCATACTGTTTTTAAACATATCAATATTTATTGTATGCATACATTGCTTTTAGTCCATGAAAAATTAATTGCAGTCCTACTCTGCTTTCATTTGCAAAGCCATCATTCCAGGACTTGATGTAATGGCCATTTGATGATGTGGTAGAAGGTTAGAAGAGCAGTGTTGACACTGTAGGTAGTGGTTATATGCGTTGGTTATAATGGACAAATCTCACAATAATGGTCTTGTATTTCTATAACTCTATTCTTGACATATTTAGGAACTTGCAGTTTCATGGAAATCTCCAAATTATTCTCTAGAATAGAGGTGAACTGAAGTCCATCTTTCTATATTCTAAAGAAGGAGGTCCTATCCCAGCTCAGTCAGGGGGTGACGACATCAGTTCAATGGTCAGGGTGGAAATCTGGGCAGAGTTATAGGCTCTTGGAATTGCCTGGAGGTGCAGAGGAAGAAAGAGACACAAAGAGAATCCTATAATTCGGATGCAAAGAAAAGAGAGAACCACACAATTGGGCTGCAGAGAAAGAAGTGAAGGAAATGGCAGTCATTGTGTGCATTTGTGTGTTGTTTTTATTGTCATTTTATCAGAATGGGGTTTCAACTTCACAGGATAACTACCTTATAGACTGTGGATCAAAGAGTAACACAACAGTGGGTGGACGGGTCTTCACTACAGATACCCCCTCCTCATATATGTCAATTGCCACCAATGAAGGCATCTTTGCTAACACTACAAATTCCAATCTACAGGTTCCTTCTAGTATCTATTTGACAGCTAGAGTATTTACTCAGAACTTGTAGCTCCAACACAAACACAATTAAGAAGTGAAATCTAACGAGGGGTATTTGCAACACAAATTTAATCAATCCACTTAATAACTAATGTTGTAAATAGATAGAAAGGAACCCTGATAAGTCGTAGCTCACAAAGTTATCAAGCTCCACAGCAATCATATCCATGAAAATGTTGTAAATCTTTCTGTTTTGAGATATAGATGTTAGTTTGTAACTACCACTCTCAATCCACAGGACAAAACATAACTGTATCAGAAATTATACTTACTTCCTGTAAGAATCAGCAACCCCTTTCCTTTCTGGGCACTTGAAGGCCATGGACTCGAATAAATCAAGCACAAATTCTCGAGGTCCTTGATAAACCACCTCTCCTTCAGAAATTAAGATGATGTCATCAAATAATTCATATGTTTCAGGGGCAGGCTGCAGAAGAGAGATCAACATTTTCGCATCCAAGAGATGGATAATTTGGCGAAAACACTTGATATGGATAATTTGGCGAAAACACTTGATGATCTAGAAAGTCGTAGCACTGTCCAATCCGGTTGAAATTTCATCCATAAATAGAGCTCTTGCACGACCGACCAACATTTCTCCTGCACAGATCTTATAAAACGATCAAACGATCTTGCTCAATTCGTATAGCTACTCTGTTCTCATTCAGGGGTTGTGCCAGGGTGGAATGCTTCAGGAGGCAGGAAAATATACGCTTGAGATGCTGGGCTATGGGAGGAAGCCCAATGCTGCCACTTATGTCGCTTTGGTTGATTCCTACTTGAAGGCACAGAAGGATGATGAGATGCGGCACCTCTTGGTAAAGCTGAAGGAGAAGGGATTCGTCGCCGACGACAAAGCAGCTCGGCAGCACATGAAGAGCATGGATCAGTTCAACAGGGGAGTCATGGATATGTTGTTTGGGCAGTATAAGTAGGTGACGTTGAAAGCTTAGGCCTGTAGTTGTACATCTCTCCGTTGCATTCTGGTATTCTTTCTCTTCTGGTAATAAACTCAAAAGGATTGATGCTCTTTGTTTGTTAGGGTTCTCACTGATCATGAGTCTTTTGTCATCTGTCTTCATAAAATGATACGAGTTCTCATTTAGCGTAGGATGAGGAGTCTCTGTGGTTTCATAATGTCCAAACATAACATTCAAGTTTGATTTGTACTGACATTATGGACTTTTATCTCGTGTCTTTGCTTCATCTGTGAAAAATATATTCGATTTCAAGTTAGGCCTAGCATTTCAAGTTTATGCTAGGATAGGGAATTTTCAGGAAAGATATAACTCATTTGAATCGGCAAAACCTTTTTCTGCTCATGTAAGAAGGGGTAGCCTGAGCCTTGAATTTTAGACTTTGGTTTGCTAAGTTGGATGGTACGATGCAACTCTTTTGATTTATTTTTTTTGTTGTTGGTGATTCTCATCGATATTTGCTGGCTCATCAGTCTGGGTAAAGTTGAAATGAGTTCCTTTTGGTGTAGGATGGCCAATCTTTGTGGTTTCATAATGGGAAAACCAAACAGTTGATAATTGCATTAAGGCTCTGGATGAATTATTGCCTTGTTTATTCCACGAAAAACAACCATGCGTTGTTGATTTGGAGCTATCTTGGGTAGCTCGGCCAATGGTACCCATTAAGCCTCTAAATATTGTGGTGCCTTTTCACGAATCATGTGGCATTTCTAAACTACCATTTAGAATGTGTTTTTATGCCTCATTAACCATAATCGTAATTATTCTTAATCACAGCGATTCGACCTTTCATTTGAAGTCCCTGTCCCTGTACTTACGAGCCAAACTTCAGGTATATGGAAAGACTTGATATCCGGTAGCCGTTTTTCCATCACCTTGCCTTATGATATAGGGCTGGTGGCTAATATTTTTTTCTAATATAGGTCTGGTGGCTAATCTTTTTATAATTGATGGTAGCAACAATCATTTCATAATTCCTCTTGCACGACCGACCAACATTTCTCCTGCACAGATCTTATCAAACGATCAGACAATTGCTTTGGCACTACTATATTATGCAAATGCAAATTTTCAGTGGTGCCAAGGAACTATTCTTGCTTATCCCACCAGTGGTAACTCTCTTCTTCTGGCCTCCAGAGATTCCACGGCGCATCTGATTTCCAACCACTGTGCCTGCACAAATGTCCAAGCCCAGAACCTGGAAGAAATCAAGGACACGGCAATCTATGTCAATAATCTATATGCCTAAAAAACCTGATACATTCTCATCCCATAAGCTTTTGAAGAATAACCTTTAACACATAGTGCGCGGATGAAACTATTCGACCGGGTGCCAAATGAAATGCCCAAACCGTTTGGGCAACCCCTTTGAATCAACGGCTGAAATTGTTGCAATCGTCTAACACATAATCGTGTGGCTTACAAGATGACAGGTAGGTAGAGAGGGGAGTTGATTTCAGAGGGAAACGCCTTACGGCGTAACAACTATAAATAATTTCCTAAATGAGATAATCACCAATAATGAGGAATATAAATAGAAATAAGTACAACATACATTTTGAATGCAACCATATTTATCTGGAAATGTCAATTGAATGCCCTTCATCAAAGGGCATAGAATGCCTAAAATGAGGCAGCAGTAATCTGTACCTGGGGATTCCTCTTAATGAAATTGATCCCTCATTTGGTATGCTGGCCCTTCTTTCTGGGGGTTTAATGTAAGGGTTGACTGATGACAAGATATTGACTGACCTGGCCAAGATAGTATCTCAATTTCACAGTTAGAATTAAAATAGTATCTGCAACACTACTATGATCACTTTGACAGCAGGGACTTGTATGTAATTTCGTTTCGAGTTGCTAAACTCTGTCATAGGATTTATTGAAGAAACTTTCTCAAACAACCAGAACCATATAACTCATAAGATTCCAATCACATGTTAAGCTTCAATATATTCATCACCAAGAAACACAGAATTCCGTTATGGATATCAGATATGAATTAACTTCACTGAGCATCATGTGGACAACCCCCAAAACCTTGCTCGGTTTGGTTACATTACTGGTCCCTGTGCAATGTAACATATTATACCCATACATGTGATAGAAATTGCCAAAATACCTGTGCACCTGTACCATCGAAGGTCTTCAATACATCACATTGGATCAATAGAAGAGAATATAACCAGCACATCTATGTGTCAGGTTCGAGCAATGTTGTGAACTTCACTCGTTGTTTTACGCTTCTGAACACATTGTAACCAATGCCAATTCTACTGTGTAACAGTTTGAGAGCTAAATCTATCTTCCCGGCCTTTCGCAAAGCATTAATGAATATAGAACGTACTTTTCCAGGAATTTCACGACCCCTGCCTATAATTCCATCTGCTAACTTGCATGCCTGTTCCACACGGCCAGCTTTGCAAAGGACATTGATCATGTCAAAATATGCAGTATCAAGAACCACACCCATTGTAGCCATTTCATCCAATATTCTACAGGCTCTAGTCACCTTGCCAGAGAGACAAAGACCATTTGAAAGTGTTCTAAATGACACTGCAGTGGGAGTGATACCCCGATCAATCATCTCATCCCACAGCTTTAAGGCCTCCTCTGATTTGTGTGATTTGAAAAGCCCGTCAATCAATATGGTGTAAGTGTAAACTGTTGGTTCACAACCTTCCTTCTCCATATCCCGTAAAACTGCCATGGCTGTATCCATTTCTGCTGCCTTGCAAAGCCCGTCGATAAACGCATTGAAGCAGTGCACATTTCGCACACATCCCCTCTCTAACATTTCTTCAAACACTTCTTCCGCTTCCTTTATTTTGCCAGCTTTACCCAGCCCGTCAATAATGGAACAATAAGAAAATGCATTAACATCGAGACCAGTTTCCCTCGACTGTCCTAAAAATTCTTGAGCTTTTTCCACTTCACCGACTTTACAAAGTCCATTAATAACCGTGCTGCATGTAACTTTGTCCAGCCTGTAACACATCCCCTCTCTAACATTTCTTCAAACACTTCTTCCGCTTCCTTTATTTTGCCAGCTTTACCCAGCCCGTCAATAATGGAACAATAAGAAAATGCATTAACATCGAGACCAGTTTCCCTCGACTGTCCTAAAAATTCTTGAGCTTTTTCCACTTCACCGACTTTACAAAGTCCATTAATAACCGTGCTGCATGTAACTTTGTCCAGCTTGTAACCCTTATCCTCCACTTGTTTCAAAAGTACCAGGGCTTGCTCCTTGTTATTTACTTTGAAAAATGCATCAATCAGGGCTGTATAAATTGCTAGATTGGGAATGTACCCTTTGTTCAACATATCATCCAGAAGCCTATGAGCCTCATTTACTTTCTCTTCATTACAGAGGCCACGAATTACAAGATTGTATGCATGAGGAGGAATTCTTAACTTTCTATCATTTCCTGGAATAGAGACAAAGTCCTGTCATACCTGCGCTCGGAATGAAAAGCTTGGATAAGAGTTACAAAGGTTATCTCATCAGGAAAACAGTTCACAATCTCCATTTGACGAAAATACTCAATGGCTGCTTCCACTCTTCCAGCTTTACAAACCCCCTTGATAAGCATATTATAAGTTACTACATCAGGAGAAACTCTACCCTGATTCATTGTTACAAGAACGTTCTCAGCTGCTTCAATGCATTCAACGTTGACCAGACCATCAATTAAACAATTATAAGCAAAAATGTCAAGTTGAATCCCATATTCCTTCATGGCATGCCAGATATCTAATAGTTCGTCCACCATCCCAGCCCTACCAAAGTTCTTTATCAAAATATTACAGGCAGAAGCGGTTAACTGAAATCTAGACCTGTTTGCTTTCATCGCCGCGGCAACGATACATACATTCTCAACATCCTTAACAGCCCCTAGGGATTCGATCACGGCAAATGAAACGCCCAAATTCTCAACATCCTTAACAGCCCCTAGGGATTCGATCACGGCAAATGAAACGCCCAAACGGTTTGGGCAACCCTTTGAATCAACGGCTGAAATTGTTGCAATCGTCTAACACATAATCGTGTGGCTTACGGGATGACAGGTAAGCAGAGAGAGGAGTTGATTTCAGAAGGAAACGCCTTAGGGCGTAATTAAACACTATTCTACATATTTTGAGTGTTATAGTGGTAGCCTTTATATATCTGGTTTCAAATACAACCTTAATATCTTTCGTTGGTTGAAATAACACTCAAGAAATAGACTTTCAATAAGTAAGTTTTCCCACTTTGTCATAAAATAAATTTTCGTAATGATAAAACTCAAAAAATAAACTCAAACGTGCTGCCTCAACTCCTGAGTCAAAAAATAAACTCTAACATCCTACCTCAACTCTTACTAAATCATAAATTAAATTCCTAGATATACTCTGTATCTTGAACATTCGTTTAACGATTCACCATGATATAAAAAAAATATCGGGCTAATACTGTTCGGTGGCACTTGTATATCTGGGTATATCCGGCCATTCGTGTGGGTGATTGAGAATGTGTATGGTTTGTATAAATTCTTCAACCAATAGTGGGAGAGTAAGCTTTTGGTATTTGTCTTGCAGAAATACTTATATAGCAGCAATTCTACCAGATTAGCATGGCAGCACTGTAAGCAATCACTGTTTGATCTTTTCATAATTTTTTTCGTCTATCCAAGCTTGTGCCAGAATTTACCAAAATGTATTCTATGGCATCATGTTGTTTGATTGCAGCCATTCAATTCTTCCCGTTCTCAATTCTAAATCAGAGCCTCCGCCATTGTTTGATGGAACCCCGAGGTGTATATCTTAATTCTAATGATTTCTGCATTTTACTATTAGTTATCACATTCTACTGGAATACGAATTGTATGATAAGTTGCTTAGGTATTCATTACTGAATTTGATTCGGATTTTACAGACTGTATGTCAGTTTGACATGCCCATATGCCCAGCGCGTTTGGATTGCCAGAAACTACAAGGTATTTATCTCGCTGATTCCCCTTCTCCTTGTTGGTAGGTTTTGTATTGCACTGATAGAGTTGTGAAAATAAAATGCAGGGCCTCAATCAGATCCAGATAGTTCCGATTGATTTGGAGGACAGACCTGCGTGGTACAAGCAGAAAGTTTATCCAGCTAACAAGGTAGACTCATATTCTTCTTATTTGTCTCAATATCCTTTATATTTATCCTTAATTGCCTGTTTCAGGTGCATGTGACATACGCAGATGCCTCCCGCGGCTCGCTCGGTACCAGCAACAAACTTTTTTAATAGAGTGCTATGAGACTATCAACAACTTCATGACAGCAATAGCATTCAAAAACAACTGTATTATTTAGTAAGTACATTATAAACATATAAACATGGATGCAAAGCAATTAAAGATTGCTCATCAGGGATTCACCCACAAGCATGGATGATCAAATGAGAACATCACCATTCTCATCCACATGGTTTATTAACGGGCATGATTCGTACAATAACATTTGTGTTTGTATTTGTAGATTCACAGTGTTGTTCCTCGACATGTTCTTGGCTAGGAAACAATGCACTTTGGACATAAATAACCATATTTAAATTTTTAGACCAATGCCTTTTCAATTTAAATATTTAAAACAATGCCTTTTGATTGGGCATCTTTATCCCACATTGTAGAAACATAAATTGATCACATGGAAGAGACAGAACGTCGCCGGGCACGCACAAGTATCTTCAAGCACCACTGCAAATGGAAGTCTTTGGTACTTAAAGAGTCTACAGAAATATTAGAAATACTAATGAAGGGTGGAGATATCTAACATTTCCTGGTATGAAAATAAAATGTACTGAGCATTAGCAAATGAATCCAGCAGTTCAAGTTTGTTCCTAGGGCCTCTAGATCAGCTTCAAATATATTCAAAACATGAAAAAAATCCATCTCGTAACACAAAATGGTAGTAAATATCAAGGACTACACTTTGCTCAGAATTCTTTAGTCATACTAATAACTTCATGCAAGTATTCATCTCTGAGAATTCTTTAGTCATACTAATAACTTCATGCAAGTATTCATCTCACAAATGCAGAGTAATAATAAATATCAGGGATTGCATAGAAATATTTTGAATCCCATAGAAAGTTTGCAACCATAGAAGGAAATTTGTGCCACAAACTTGCTTTCTAATAACTATATATACAAGAATGTCTGCCCAATAGGCTGCAACGATCAACAGAGAGAAAAGAGTTGTTAAAAGAAAAGAAAGAAATATACAAAAATTGATAAAAGAGATTCTGTAAAGAAAGTGGCGAATCCATCAGGTAGGTACCTTGGTATTTAGAACATAAAATGACCCACAAAGCTCCTAATAGAGAACCTTGCATTCAGTGCCAAAAATTCCAACCTGCGCAAAGTACCCAATGCTACCATTTTAGCCTTCCTTGACTGCTGAGTTCCTGCCTCTTTTTGTGTAACTGTATTCTCAAAATAGGATGGAAATGAAGTGGCTGGAGGTTTAGAAAATTAGATATACGGTTGAACTAACTCTCAAAATAGAAAAAACAATATTGTCTTCATGGGACAGCCGGAGGAGGTTTTGCTGCATAAAGTTTTGATGCCTCCTTCTCTCTAGAAAATGGATTTATTCCTAGTAGCCCTGCTACCTCCACAAACATTCACCAAGCAACGTATACATGCCTACAACAGAATTGCCAACTAGTGTAGGTTCTAAGTTCGTTGGGCATGAGGCAATTCATCCTTTATGTCAGAGAATGTGTACATCATAACAAGAAATTAATGATTTCTTCCTTTAGAGCAACAACATGTTCAGATCAACCCGAGGCAAAATTCCCAGTCCCTTAGTGTTATCACAGAAACTTACATAAGCAATTTTTCCCAACAACTGTAGGCAAACCAACCTTTGTCACGGTTGGAGAGTTTCTTCATTCAGACCGCTACTTTTCTAGTCTCAGGGGTTGTCCCTAATGGATGTATGCTGCCAACTAATTGACAAATTTTCACGCTTCCAAGATGATTGCACACAAAATACTCCCTCATGAGCTGTCCATAACAGTGAAAAGTGAGGGTGAGTTCAATAAATAATTTCAAGTGGTCAGGATAATATTTGACGAAAATACTCAATGGCTGCTTCCACTCTTCCAGCTTTACAAACCCCCTTGATAAGCATATTATAAGTTACTACATCAGGAGAAACTCTACCCTGATTCATTATTACAAGAACGTTCTCAGCTGCTTCAATGCATTCAGAGTTGACCAGACCATCAATTAAACAATTATAAGCAAAAATGTCAAGTTGAATCCCATATTCCTTCATGGCATGCCAGATATCTAATAGTTCGTCCACCATCCCAGCCCTACCAAAGTTCTTTATCAAAATATTACAGGCAGAAGCGGTTAACTGAAATCTAGACCTGTTTGCTTTCATTGCCACGGCAACGATACGTACATTCTCAACATCCTTAACAACCCCTAGGGATTCGATCACGGCAAAAGAAATGCCCAAATTCTCAACATCCTTAACAGCCCCTAGCGATTCGATCACGGCAAATGAAATGCCCAAACCGTTTGGGCAACCCTTTGAATCAACGGCTAAAATTGTTGCAATCGTCTAACACATAATCGTGTGGCTTACAAGATGACAGGTAGACAGAGAGGAGAGTTGATTTCATAAGGAAACGCCTTACGACATAATTAATACATTAAAAACACGTGTTAAAGTGATTCTTCATGCATTTTTCTTTGTATATTTGTGAAACATGAAAGAACGGTTGTCTATATTAGCTAGTTGCGCTCTTTGTGAGTTTTAATTAGTTTTTCATTTTCTTTCGTGCAATTTTGAAGTTTTACCACTAGCAATTGTCCCAAAAGGTACAAAGAGAGGCCGATAGGATTATTAAATTAGAATTGTTGAATTTCTCTAGAAGAGATATTGGTTCAAGTGAATTATTAGACAGTATAAGAGGACTCCAAGTTTAAATATGGGCTACTAAAATGCTCTTATAAGCTAGCACTCTTTTGAAATTGATTACCCATAAATTAACCACAACACTCAAAATAAACAGATCTAAACCAACGAATATGATGATACTGGCGTGACTTAAACCTTGGAACTGCGAAAATCATGGATTGTAAAAATTATAAAAATTTACATCTTTTTTAAGTGTAAAATTACCTTAAGTTAAAAAAATGGATAAAGTCAACACGTTCACAACCTCTAGCTTTATAGCATGAGGAGCATTTCAACAAATTTTAAGAATTAAATAAGGTCAGATAGAATAATCTGAACAATACCATGAAATGGAATGGAATGCAAATAAAGACTCGGCCATATTGCCGTGTAAAGCCTTAACCCTTTACTTCTTTATAGACTTGAGCTTCACCCCAAGAAATACGAGAGGAGCAAATTCTTCACTTATAATTTGTAAAGTCAATTACATCATTGGAGGAGGCGTTTCCAAAGCATATATATCCAAACTATGATGATAACACATCTACCCTTGAACTGCATGAACTTCCTAGAGTAGCTATGAAACAAGGGTTGGCATCTGCACTACGACGAGTCCTTTAAGCACACCATTGACAATAACACAAGTATTTATGACATCTCAATCTGTTACTTTCAATACAAAGACAAAAAATGAACGCAGTTGTTGGAGGGTCGGGTATCGACTTCTGCCTCATTGACGTCGTCAATACTATGGCTCAGAGTGTGTGGAAGTCCCCATACAAACCCATAACAACAACCAATCCTTGCATACTAAACTTCAATCAATGGTTTGAAGATCATTGATGGAGATAACATGAACGTCTACGAACTAAAAAGTGTCCTCAACAGTGGTCTGTCGATCTACTTGCAGCAAAAGTCATTCTCTTCTCCGTATGTTCCACAACGAGGCTATTGCGGCATTACTACAGGACCAACAAACATTAATGTGCAAAGATCAAAATTGTGTTCCAATTGTAGACGATGAACCGCTCACAACCTCTTACACAAACGAATCAAATTCATGTCACGTGTTCCTAGAGTAGTGGACCTTTGTTATTTTCTTTGTGGGGGCTTCAAACAAGCAATGCTAATCACTCCACGTAAAACACACCACAAAAAACGATTCTGTCACACCTACTCACATATAGGAACAAACAAACAAAAATCTCACAAAAACACAGGCCCTCCCTTAAGGGAGTCAACCACAGAACCACTAGCTTTAATATCAAATTGAAAAACAAATTGCAGGCCAAAAGTACATTGCATTTTATTAAACATCACATATAAATACAAAAATTGGTTCAAAATAGAAATTTTATCTTAACCATACAATCAACTATTTGAAAAAAATATATATTTACCAAACATTTAAGTAGGAACTATATTAGTTGGACTAAATCTCTTAAATCACACAACAATTACATTTATAATTATGATTTTTTTCTACAACTTCCATCAAGTTTCTTAAATCACTGTAAATGTGTATTTTCCAAATGATGAATTTTCTCTACAACTCCCTTCCATGTAAGGTCATCTCTAGGTTCAAAATTATGTGATTCATAATCTTTAGAAATAAAAATCTTCCAAATTAATCAAACCAACAATTTTCGAGTAGACATTTTGAACTAACCAATGTGCTTCATCATCAAGAGATATATAAAGAATCTCATATAACCAATAGATTAAATATTGTAGTGTGCACCAAACCAAAATATTAAAGAAAATGATTCATCATCAAAACATATATAAAGAATCTCATATAACCAAGAGATCAAAACATATATAAAGAATCTCATATAACCAAGAGATTAAATATTGCAATGGTGCACCAAACCAAAATGTTAGAAAAAATAAAAAACCAAAACAATTAAAGCATTTTTTCAACGTTTCAAAATGGCTAGATCAAATCTCTTCTTCAATACTTGCAAACATGTGCTTTTAAAATGATGAACTCTCTGCAACTTCCATTCTAATCTAGCCATTTTGGAACATCGTAGAGATGCATCAATGGTTCCGAATTTTGACCATCTCTAACGTGAGATGCACCAATGGTAATTTGTTGTAGATATGCATCAATGGTTCCAAAGTTTGACCATCTCTAACGTGAGATATAATGGATCCCCCCTATTTAATTCAAATTCTCCATTCATGTCTCGATGATGACATGAATCAATGGTCAAGAACAAGAATTCCCCCTTAGTTCAAATTCTCCATTCATGCCTAGATTATGAACAACAACAGAGTCTTAATCCAAAAGAGCATTATACTTTGACTACATGATATCTATCTTACGAAAAGAATTATGGCGATGTTCTTCAATAGGGAAGCAGAATTGCTCTTTTCAAGTTATTTTTCAGTGTTGCAATTCAAGTATAATATAATATTTGGGGTTCTATTTGGTCTTTTTGAACATATTGATGGACTATTGACTTGCTAGTTGCTATCTATTTCTTAAAACAAATCCAGCTTGTCTTTATAGAATGTGTATAGTGCATTATTGTTTATACGGTCATTATGTGAACAATTACATGCAAATTTTAAACTTACGAAGCTCAACTCAATATGTATCTGAATATTAAAAAAAAAAATCAATAAGATTATGTAATAATGATGAAACCCAAAGGAAGCTCTATTGAGACTAACTGAAGCTTTAACAGTATTTTGACTAACTGAAACTTTAACAGAATTTTCTATAAAAAACTTCGTAAATCCAGATTTAAATGCCAACCTAATCATTTCTTAAGTTAAGATTTACAAAGTGTCTTTTCAGTGTTTAGTAGATCTATATATTTACAATCCATCTTAAGTTCAGATTTACCAAGTGTTTTTTCAGTCTTAAGTTAGGATTTACCAATTGTAAATCCAAACTTAGTAGATCTAGAACTCAAGATTTATTTACAATCTATCTTACCTAGATTTACAATGTCTTTTCAGTACCTAGTAGAGTCATCCAAACTTAGTTAATCCAGAGTTTACAATCTATCTTAACTCAAAATTTACCATGTGTCTTTTCAATACTTAGTACATCCAGACTAGACTTTGCAGATCCAGAGTTTGAATAATTCTAGGCTAGTTTAATCTCCCATTTATCTCACTTTCAAATAAGGTACTCCACATAAATAACAGAGTCAATATCTTGAATAATTACATTTTTTGACATTTTATTTTTATTATTACTCTACTTTTTCTTTGAAGTTTTTTTCATTACATTACCTAACATTTCCAGTATATTGGGACATTTCTAGTATATTGCGCTGAGCCAAGAGAGCACCTATAAGTAAAAACAACATGGATATACCAAACATAGAGAAATAGTATATTGCTCTGAGTCGGGAGAGCGCCTATGAGCACCAACAGGTTAAAAAGATGGATCTACCAAACGTAAAGAAATAAATTTAATAATCAAGGTTCATAACAATGCACAAAAACATTAAATTACAAAACATTTTTAGTATATTTCGCTGGGGGCTCATAGGTAAAAAGATGGATCTACCAAACATAGAGAAATAAATTTAATAACCAAGGTTCATATACACAAAAACATTAAATTACAAAACATTTCTAGTATATTTCGCTGGGGCGTGAGAGAACCTATGAAACATTTCTAGTATATTGCGCTAGGGCGGGAGAGCACCTATAGATAAAAACATTGATCTACCAGACTACCAAGGTTCCTAACAACACAAAAACATTAAATTACATAAAGCATTGTATAACCAGGGTTAATAATACAAAGAGGCACAAAAATTCTCTTGAAGGGTAGGGATTGCAGTAAGATAAATACAAGAGACAAAAATTCTCTTCTAGGGTAGGGATTGCACTTTGTTCTGCAGTGCCATACAGAGCTCTGCAACCTCAATTGCAGTAAGCTTCATACGGAGCTTGCACTGAGCTCTGTAAATTTAATTGCTGTGAGCTTCATACAGAGAATACAACGAGCTCCGCAACTTAAATTGCAGTGAGCATCATATAGAGATTCCACTGATCTCCGCAAGCCTTGCGACACGTGGTCTGGAAAATTTAGATTCCATCTCTACTTATGTATATGCGTTACTGAATTAAATTACATCCCACCGCCAACAGAAACATATACATTATCCAATTAAAATACCATCCATGACTGCAACGTTTAAATTACTGAATTAAATTACATCAGTAAGTTCATTTTAAAATAATTACATCCCATCCCTTGAGGCAGTATTTATATTTTTTAATCAAAGCGCAGTATTTATATTTTTGAATCAAATCACATCTCTAATTGAAACTTTTAACCTGTGAAGAGACAATTTAGAGATCAAATAAAGATCAAAATTCCTTCCCTGACTGCAGCATATCCAATATTGAATTGAAGTGAAACATGGAAACACTAAATAGTAAATTTTGCTACTCTAGTAGATTCTTCTAAAATATAACCTCAGTAGCATATCCAATATTGAGTTGAAGCGAAACATGGAAACACTATAGTAAATTTTGCTACTCTAGTAGATTCTTCTAAAATATAACCTCAGCTTGCAGGGTATATCCATTATTGAATTGAAGCGAAGTATGCAAACACTGAATTTCGTGACTCTAATAGATTCTTCGTAAAATATAACCTCAGCTTATTCATATCTCCAACTACCCTACAACAATCTCTTGCACGTTATATTCATTATTGAATTGAAGGCTGAAGCGAATATGCAAACACTATTTCTTTACTCTAGCATATGCATTATTGAAGCAAAATATAAAATCACTGTTTTGCTAATTGGTTAAAATCTTCATAAATACTCCACCCCTACAACATTCATTTATAGTAGTTGAAAGAAAATGAATGCAATTAATCAAAAAAATCAGTAACTTCCCTCAACAAAGCCAATGAACATCCAAACTATTGACAGGATACGATCACCAATATAAAAGTTCATTAACTCCCCCCGAGATACGAAAACCAATACAAATATTGACCATCTCTCAGTAACTCCCATCAGCAATCTCTTTAGGGCATTAGGAAAGCCAATGAATATCCAAAATATTTGACAAGATAAGCAAGCCAATGAATGCATAGACATAGTAGTTTCAGAGCCTAATTTAAATTTCACCAAAGATTATTGGCATATATAGCCTCCAGAAAAATAGCACAACATTTTCAACTACATTCACTTAACACATAATAGCAGATTGATTCACATAACAGATAACATAGTCCTTATATTAAATGAAATAGCATAGCACTACCGACCGGGTAGTGCTTCAACTGACCAACGAACAAAGAAAAAATAATAACCTGAAACTAAACACACAAACAACACATAGACATAGAAACATAAACAGTACTTATCCACAACAAGCAGGATGACAACTGAACATCATTGACACATAAGAGCCCATCCACCTAAAAACCGCCACGGAGACGGAGAACCAGGTGAAGGGTCGACTCCTTCTGAATATTATAATCGGCTAGAGTACGACCATCTTCTAACTGCTTACCGGCAAAGATCAACCTCTGCTGGTCAGGCGGAATTCCCTCCTTGTCCTGGATCTTAGCCCTCACATTGTCAATGGTGTCCGAGCTTTCCACTTCCAAAGTAATTGTTTTACCTGTAAGGGTTTTTACAAAGATCTGCATCCCTCCTCCAAGGTCCTACCATCCTCCAGCTGCTTACCAGCGAAGATAAGCCTCTGCTGGTCTGGTGGAATGCCTTCCTTGTCCTGGATCTTGGCCTTGACGTTATCGATGGTGTCCGAGCTCTCAACTTCCAAAGTAATCGTCTTACCAGTTAGGGTTTTGACAAAGATCTGCATGCCACCCCTCAGGCGGAGGACCAGGTGCAAGGTGGATTCTTTCTGGATGGTTAATGGACGCTACAAAATGCTGTTGCCACACTCTTTCCAGTGAGGATGGAACCTGAAGACCACGAATTCACTGGAAGCCTGGTAAATTCTCCACCTTACCCTTAGGCCACAAGCTAATTGGAGAGTCATAATACAAGCTAATTGGAAATTATCCCAGGGCTCTCATCCAAACGCCTATCCTGCACCCTGGCACATTTGCAGCCGCAATTCCATGGAGGTATGGATCCAGCTTAAGGAAAGCATGGTGAAATACTCCAGAACATGCATTCTAATCGTTCTTATTCGCGACCGCAGGGCCGGAGCCGTGGGAACCAAAAGCGACTGGAGTCTCAACATCCAGTACCAATTGAGAAGCGGACTCCAGTACCAATTGAAAAGAGGTAATGCCCTAAGAGCGAGGGCAGGCGTTGAAAAGGCACTGAGAGAACTCGTTGCCACGGGCGTTGTGGAGGTCGGTGGGCATCATCAGCATTTGGGGAGCTTCAAGGTAAACTGTGCAAAGTGAAAGAGCTTACCCATAACAGAGAGAGTTCTTATCCGGCGGGAGCTCTCCACCCATAACTGAAATGCCCACTCCACCCATATTTGAAGATCATGACACGATGCATTAAACACATGGCGAAGTGGAATAGATGTATTGTCTCATTCCACCACCCTCAAGAGACCATTTCAAATTATAAAGAGACAAGTGTCAAAGACATCGAATCTTAGGAGCTCTATGCCCGCTGAATCTGGACGGCAGGTGTGAGCATCAGAACGAAAGGGACAACGAAGGTCCCTTTCAAAGGAAGGCCTATCAGCCTAATTAAGCTCCTCATAATATCTCTAATATTTAGAAAGTGTCTCTTGATACCTATATCTATTGGAGTTTTTTCTTAAATTTCCAACTTGTAAGTTTTCACCCATAACATTTTCTTCAAAATCATAAAAAAAGGGTGAATTTTAAATTGAGTCGTTTCTATTATATCGATCAATCATAAGGGTTTCTATAAGTGATTAGAATTGAATCCTTAATTTTCTTCTCACTAAAATATCTTTCTAGTCATTGTAAATTTTCTCTATTTAAATAATGGAGCTAATTGTCAAATAAACTTTATAAGTTCATTACATGTTATAAATTCTCCAATGTTGTCATAGCTTTGAATATATAAATTCAAATGCAAGAATTGTGCACAACAACAATTCTAATAATTCAAAACAACAACAAAAATCATCATGATAATAATTCCAATATATCTTACATACTCTATATGTGATACTCAAATGAAATAAAAGAATGATTACATTCCCATTGCCATTTTTAAAAGAATAAAAAACTATTATGAAGATTTGCTACTTCTCAAGGAAACTACCCGGTCAAGGGAGTGATAACCCCATTGCCACCCTACATTCTTTTTAGTAAATTGTTTATTAAATTGGCATAGTTTTGCACTAAACCTCCCTAGTTTTCTACATGCTATTACTAATTCAAAACCATGTGGATTTAAGCCAATTTCCTTTGATTTTTTATGCCATGATAATCGTGCGTTGTCTTTTTACTAGTGGTATAAAGATCCCTTTTGACAGCTCCACATTTTCTGTGGGCTAAATCTGCATAGATGATTTCGTCCATCTTATATAGATCAAAAAGCTTAAACCAAAGTGCACATATAGGTTGAATGTCAAATTTCAATGGTTGTTACACATAAATCCCAAATATTATTCAATGGTCTTAAGCCTTACGATGCTTCTTCATGGCATGTGTTTATTACCTTATGGAGTAACTGGAACCTACTTTCCTTAGCTCCTCGACCACTTTCTTTTACACTTGGATAAGAAACCCTTATCATTTTTATCTAGGTTTTCCACATGCTTTCCATGAGATGAATTTTAATTATCAATGGTGAAATGGGTGCCACCCCTCTTAAGCCTCTTCCAAATGCCAAGAGACTTCATGGAAAAGTTATACCCCCAATCCAATACATTGCAAATGGTTCAATATGAACAAGAGACTTCAATCTCTCACTATTGGAGAAATTCCTAGTTGTATACAACCACTTAGAGAACTAAGTCACTACTTCCTCCAAACTGTGATTAATGTGCTTGACTATGAATTTGTTCTTTACAACATAATTTTAGTTATTTGGAAACAATGCTCTGTATCACATTAAGATATGAGGTCACTAAATTGCTATGGATCTTCTTTTAAATTGAACTCCCTTCAGTGTCTCTATTAATTCCTTTTTAAGGTAGAGAGTTATTTACGAGTTAGAAATGTCTCATCATCATGAAATTCATGGAATTAAAACATTATAGGTAAAGTCTCTCATAAAATTCTAAAATTAAGCATACCTAATTCCCCTATGTCTATTACATAGTTCTCGAGAGAAACACTCTCAAATGAACAAACAATGATGAATATTTTCATTCCATTTAAACAAACTACACATACTTATCCATCATCACGCTTGAGCACCAATACATAGGAAATGCCCTAACATACTTGCCTTTACATAAACTACACATACTTGTCCAACATCAAACTTGAGCACTGATTTATAGCAAATGTCCTAACATTCTTAGCAGTAAAATGAGTAACCACTAAATCTAACATCACAACTCCATCTTCAGAAACCAAATCATCATAAAGCCAAACAAAAAAATCTCTCATAAATGCCCAAAATTAATAAATGCACAGTTGTTATTACACAAATGCAAAAAAAAACACATAGAATTCCACATATCT
>APFE031320814.1:0-14802 GCA_000404065.3 Pinus taeda | reverse complement strand
ATTTATAAAAGAATATAAGTTAATGTATATGGGCCTACTAAAATTAGTTGATCAACAAAATGAATAAGAGATAAGAGAACCTACAAGGGCTAGCCTAAATGAGAAGCTTAAGGGAAAAATAAGCTTAGGGAAAGGGGAGACAATAGAAAGAAAGTTAAAGGATGGCTCAGGGGAAGGTCCCACTCCCTTCAACCCTACCTATTGAACTTGCCCATGAAAGAGACCATGACCACCCAATCACTGTAAAATGCACAAAATTGGTTTATGAACCAAATGTCAACCAGATTTATCAAATTGTCCAGGGGTGAACCCTCCACTAGGGATTTATGACAAGGTAGGAACCTGAATTGGGCACCCTAGCACTTTGAGACGTAGCTTTGGCTCTGTTATCACTCCAGGAATCTCTCCTAGGTTGTAGCTCAGAGATGCCTGGTAACATATAAATCTTCAATATTGTTCTTTGAACTATTGGAATGGATGATGGTTTTGATCAAGTCAGATGATTGTCTCAAATTTTTTTTTTCAGCCAAGATATGCATGAACACCCTCATCTTTACAAGGCTTTAGACCACTAATGCTCAATAGTTTATAGATTCAATGGATAGATGGAGAATACTAACTATACCAGCAGATGCATACATAAACACGTATGAATGGCTAGCTACAGGAAGTAAATGAAGCTTGCAAATCTAATTTATCAATGCAGAGATAAGATGACAGTGATCTAGCATTAGACACAGAAGAAAACATGAATAACATATTCAAGTGCAAGATTAGAACATAAGAGAAAATGGGAATTGAACATGTAACAAAAAAAGAAGCTTATATTGCTGGAATGAAGATGAGAAGCTAGCGTCGCAGAGTATCCACAGTGTCCAAAAGTTGAACCCTTCATCCTTCTAACTTTCAGCCATTTATAGGCTTTTTACAATGCTCCCGAGCTCTCAAAGGCTCGAGGTGTCTTAATCTATCCTCTCTATCTTTTTAATGAATTGATGCCATGAATAGACATGCATGAACTAGAAGGTTTCTTTTTCTAATAACAGTAACCAAATTCTGGTAATCTTGCCTTGCTGTCAAGTGGCCTGCTTGTGCCAGCAATGCTCCATGATAATTTCTGCTAGTTTGGTTGTTGTTTTCCCCTTACGGCCATATGTTCTGTTATTTCAGTTCACATGTTGACTATTAAAAATATGAACAGAGCCAAACAGAGCTATCGAGTCCATTCCCAACCTATCGCAAATGGCCTGTCCCTTTGTTTTTTAGAAATACATCGAAACATTGGAAATGCATTAAAAAATGGCTCGTGATGGACTTCAAATTTTATATATTTCCCTTCATGAACCCTTCCGAGTCTGGGTCTTATCGCATATCGCAAGTCGCTTCGGTCCTACTCCAAGGTTCCCCTTTGTATTTTAAAAATACGTTAAAACTGCAAAAATGCATTAAAAATGACTTTCCTATGGATCTCAAAATCTATGCAATAATTCCTATATAGCCATCGGGTCCGGATAATCCCTTCGCACATATACATGTATAAAGGCCCCATTCCATAATGTTTCCCCGATTGCGATCCGCTGATGCGATTGATCGCAATCGCATATCGCTCATGCCCCGGGCCAATGGTGAGTGCTCTCTTCTGTTCTCCGATAGAGATCCTGCGATGCAATGTGGGCTGTCGATCTGCGCACTTGATCGATGGTCCTAGTTGACTCCATCGGTCACCATTGCAAGTTTCATATGGTCCACCCTCAATCTGCCGATTGCGACCCTCCAATCAGATCTGGACCGTTGGTTGGCCACATCTGATGGTTGCTGTACATTTCACTATTCAGACCTCCTATACTCAGTTTTTTCACTGTTTCCTTGGGTTTTTGCCTCCCGATAGTGTTTTTACGCCATTGTAAGGGTTCTTCTCCTACATTGGTTTTGATCTTTGGCATGATTTTACTGGCTTTTGAAGACTTAGAGAGCATATTTGGATCCATTTGGATCAAGACCCAATGCAATTATAGATGCGAGAGTAATACTTTGAAGTCTGACTTATGGCCAAAGCGGAGTAGAGGAGATGTGGCTGTCGGAGCTAAAACATGGGACATTTCCGCTAAAAATAGCAGCACTACACCTCAGGGGCTAACACTGGCTCCTTCTGGGGATGAAAACCTCTCTATGAGGTTTCAAGAACCACAAACCAATGCCTTTCCTGTAAAACCAAAATCAAATCTATCTCCTAGTGTTCCATTGGGCATGGGGTTTATTTTGCATAGAAAATAAAATTTGAAAAACATATTTACAATTTCAAGGCTTTAAAGCCTTAAATGAAATAAAGTTTCAAGAACCGCCCTTTGACTGGACCACCAAAAACATATTCTCCTTCCAGACTGTGCAGAATAAAGGTATTGTTCTGCTGAATTTGAGCGATGACAAATGGACCTGTCCATAAGGAGTCAAACTTACCATGATTACCTTTCTTTTCCTTCAATGCATCCCATTTGAGAACCTAGTCACCAACTTGGGAATTTTCCACTTTTTCCTTCTTGTCAAAGGTTTCTTTGATTTTCTTCTGATGAACTTATGAATTCTCAATCAGATGCTCTCTGAACTACTGTAATTCAACTAGGTTATTCATTCTCCTTGCCATGTCATTCGTTTCATCATGTTCTTCTTGAAAGAATTTGGCCATAGGGAGAATCATTTGGATAGGAAAAATAACATCAGTGCCATAAACCAGCTTAAATGGAGAATTTCTTATGGACTTCTTGATGGTAACTCTGTGAGCCCATAGTGCAAACTTCAACATGGAATCCCAGGTCTTTTTGTTGTCCTCCAATTTTTTTTTGATTATCCTTACAAGACTGTTAGATGATTCTGCTAGGCCATTGCCTTGAGGATAATATGAGGTAGAATGCACCAATTGAATGCCCATGGATTCACACATGTACACCAATTCTTCTACCTTGAAAGTTGTTGCATTATCAATGACTAATTTGGTTGGGCAACCAAATCTAGTGAAAATATTCTCATTTAAGAACTTTATGATAACCCGATGGTTAGCATTTTTAGTGGGCACGACCTCAACCCATTTGGTGAAATAATCATTGGCTACTAAGGTTCATTTGTGCTGGCCGCTGGAATGTGGATTAATCTCACCTATGAGGTCCAAACCCCATTGCTGGAAGGGACCGTTGATGTGTACTAGCTTCAAAGGCAGAGATTTTAGTTGTTGTCTTCCTGCAAACCTCTCACATTTGTCACAAGACTTCACAAAAGAAAAAACATCAGAGAACAGAGTAGGCCAATAATACCCAACTCTCAGGATCTTGTGGGCCATGGTTTTCCAATAATGATGCCCTCCGCAGATGCTAGAATGGAACTAGTGCGTGACTTCCACAAATTGTCCTTTATCTAGACATCTCAGGAGGATCCCTGACCGGTCTTTCCAATAGAGCAGGTTTTCATTATTAAAAAATTTGGTTGATCTGAGCTTAATGGCCTGGGCTTGACTCGAGCTAAGCCCTGGAGGGACTTCTAGCTTCTGCAAAAAATGAACTATACTGGAATACCATTCACAGCTGGCTATATTTTTAGCCAAAGGCTGATTTGGCTCTCGCTGTACTGCTGCTTGCTCTGTCCACTCACCACCTGAAGTTGAACCCACGTAATTGATGTTTAACAAACTATAATTTTCCTCAGCCATATGCTTAGCCAAGCCTTGGCCTTTGACAAGCTTGGTGGGCTTCACCTCTATGTTGAACTCTATGAATTTTGCAATCCATTTAGCTCTCTTTCCATCAATATCTGGTTGAGTTAGAACATCTTTTACTGAGGTTGATGGTACATATGGAGTCACTTTGGAATGTAGAATATAAATTTTGAATGCCTTTAAAGATTTTATGAGAGCATAAGCTTGCTTTTCAATAAGGTCATACCTTAGTTCAGTGTCCCTCAGAGTTTTGCTGAAAAACGTCATAGGGTGTTCTACGCCTTCATCATTTTTCTGCAATAGAACCGCTGCAAGTGTATCATAAGAGGCAAAAGAGAAGATATAAAATTCCCTGTTATAATCTAGGCTGATTAGAGTGGCAGCTTCCATGATAGCTTGTTTGATGGCTTCAAAAGAGCTTCTTTCACCTTCTGTGCATTTTATTTCTGATCCTTTCTTCAACATGGAAGTGATGTGCTTCACTAGCTCTGTAAAGTTTGGAATATACCTCCTAACAAAGTTAATCTTACCCAAGAAAGATTGAATGTTCGTTTTTGAACTTGGGATGGACAATGTCTGAATTGCTTGAACTCTTGCTGGATCGATCTTCGCACCTTCAGTAGAAACAATCTCCCAGCAATTTGCCTTCTTCTAGAGAAAACTGTGACTTCTTTGGGTTTATAGAAATTCCAACATGTATGTACTTTAGAAACACCTTCTTCAAATGCTGCAAATGGTCCCTGTGACTACTGGAAAAGACTGTTACGTCATCAAGGTAAATAAGGAAAAAATTGTCCTTCTCTCCCATAAAGGCTATGTCCATGGCCCTCTGAAAAGTAGCCCCAACATTCATCAGTCCAAAAGGCATCTTGGAGTACATGAAAGTGCCCCAAGGAGTAGTGAAGGTAGTATTTTCTTGATCTTCTGGATGTACAACAATCTGATTGTAACCTGAAAATCCATCTAGGAAAGACATAACTCTAGCCCATGAAACTTTTTGCAACAAATGTTCCATCTTAGGTAGGGGGTACTTGTTTTTTCAGAGCATTTGTTCAAATTCCTGAAGTCAACACAAAGCTTGATTTCTCCATTCTTCTTTCTTACTACCACAAGGTTAGCTATCCACTTTGAATACCTTAGGGGAACTATGATCTTGGCATCCAACAGCTTCTTGATTTCCTTTTCAATTAAGGGCAAGAAGAGAGGGTTGTTAGGTCTTAGTTTCTGCTTAGAAGGGATGGTGTTCTTCTCTAGAGGAATCTTATGCTGAATGATGTTGGTGTCATAGATCTTGATATCATTGTATTCCCAAGCAAAAATATTAGCAAATTTTTTCATTAGGGTGCAATACTCGGAACTTTGGGTAGAAGACAAGTTAGTGGACAGATTTATGTACTTTGGATGCGCTGGACTTCCCACACTATGTCTATGAACAACAGACTCATTTTCTTTTTTGGCAGGCTTATAAGGTATATCATTATGATCAAATAGCTTCTCTAGTGGCACCAATCCTTTGGGTGTATAGTTACTAGGCAGCTGGACAATGCTTTCCCGGCCAATCTCGTCCTTTAGCTTAGACTGGTTGAATTCTTCATTGATTTCGTTTTCTTGGTCAATATGCATTTAAGAAAAGTCATCAATGACTTGGAAAAACCTATTCATTTCATCATCATCTTCAAAAACTTCCCAGTATTTGACGTTATTTGGCAGAGATGGTCTATATTTCACCTGAATTTCATAAGTCAATTTAGGAGGCAAAGGAGGAATAAACGTGCTAGCAGACACAACAAGGGAATAAACAAGTTGGTTCTTCATTCTAGGGATATAAGAAATGTTGAAACTATTAAAAGAATCCTTGAGCTTCCATACCTCATCTATGTATGCTTTCAGCCTTGGATGCTTTGCTTGGAAAGTTTTGTTGACCTGTTGAATGATAAGGTCTACATCTCCAAACACCTTCAGTCCTTTGATGCCCATTTCTTTAGCAGTGTTTAAGCCCAATATCAAGGCTTCGTACTCTGCTATGTTATTTATGACTTGAAAAGTTAATTTTGGAAGATAAATGAATGCATTCCTGTGTGGGGGACACAAGGACTACACTTGCCCCTGCAACTTCCTTAGAGCAAGCTCCATCAAAGAACATGTCGCAAATTTGTGGGGCTTCTTCTTCTGTGATCTGGAAAATTGGTTTCTTAAGCTGCATGGAGGCCAACTGGGATTCTTCAATCTAAAGAATACAGGCTCCAAAATCAGTGTCGACAGCATAGATGGGATGATTAATGGGATTCCTTTCATCACTGATGATATAAGCCAACTGAGCTTCTCGGTATAATCTTCTACTCTCACCTTCAAAAAATAGGATAGTAGCATAAGACAGATCATTTTGCAATGTTCCACCTAATCTCTTGATCCAACCTTTGGAGAGTAACATGCCAAACTTGGGGGGTACATTTGCTACCACAATATCCATCATCATACTCTTCATGGGCAGCTGAGACATGGTGATCGATAGGTCTTTGATTAATCGCAAACATTTCACTTTTCTAGAGTCAAAAGAAAATAGGTAATGATAAGACTTGGTAATGTCAAGCCCCAACTCATCCATGATAGCCTTGGGCATTAGATTATGGCTAGATCCTGTGTCTAGAAGGCAGTTGTGAAGGATTTTGTCATGAATAGTCAAAGATACATAGAATGATGGGGAGTTGTCATCACAGTTTTCAATCATTGGGCTGAGAACAACATCTGGTTTGTCATCTTACAAATTTACATAGTCAGTGGAGGCTTGGATGGATTTAGGCTCAAGGGCCTCGAGGATAGATCTCTTGAAGGACTCATTCTTCACTAGTTCAATTAGAGGTATAGGTATTCTTAGCTTCTGAATTTCAGATTCAAAACTAAAAGGAGAAGGAGACTTGTCAAGGCCTCTTACCTTGTGAGTTGGAGCTTTTAGGATGATAGGATCAATTGTCAATCGTTTCTACTTTTTATCTTGTTGTACTGTAGGGATAGAAACTCTTTGAATAGGAGTTTCCTTGGCATTATTCATCTTCGACCTCATATTATATCTGTGCTGATCTTCAGTTTGCATAACAACTTCACCATCCCATTCTTGGTTGATCTAGTCATTGAATAATGACTTTTCATAGGCAGTTGAGGTCAAAAAGGAGGCACTGCCTTTATCTTCCAGACAATGGATCTCATCATCTTCTTCAAACTACTCTTCTTACATGAATACATTCTGGAAAGGGGTCTTCACCCTTTGGTCTTCATTGGCATCTTTACTTCTTTGCAAAATTTGCAACTACTCATTAGCTCTTCTATATGGATTTGGATTTTTAGGAGCAAAGGTATTAGGAAATCTTCCTTTTCCAGGGTGTTGCTCAACCTTTAATTTGGAGATTTTAGAGGCTAATGACTTTATCATCTTGGTCATTTTATCTATCTTGGGATCTAAAGATGATGAAGATTCACCCCTCTGTCTCCTTTTATCAACATTTCCCTTGAGCTTCTTTGCAACCATGATGTTTGATTCTACTTCCAAGGCTGCATCCTACATATCAGCTAAGGTAGCACATCGCCTCTCCCTCAATAGTAGACAAAAGTCAGAATCAAAGGCACTAGCATAGGTGAGTTTGGAAGAGGTAGTGGTGGGTTTTACTTCAGCTGGTATCTTACTGTACATGCATTTAAACCTCTTATTAAAATCAGACAACAACTCACCATTTTCCCTCTTTAAGTTCCCAAAATCGGTGTGGTAGTAGAGTAGATCCTTCTTATCCCCCCAGTGCTTCAAGAATGCATCATCTAAAGCCTCAATATCTGCTATAGACCTTGGGGTCAGTTCTCTAAACCATTTTCTAGCCTCTCCATCTAGACTTTGGACAAAGACTCTCATCCATACATCATCTTCACTAATGTCCAGGTTATCAACATATCTATAGAATGATTCAAGATGTTCCTCAGCTGTAACACCTTCAGTCCCAGTGAACGTTGACCTATACTTTTGATATTCTCTAGTAGGCATGGCATTTAAAGGAATGGGCAGTACTAGAGGTCCATACCTAGCAGCTATGATTCTTTCCATTTTGGTAAGTACTTGTGGACCTGCCATAGCTGTGGTGGCTATAAGGGTAGTGGAAATTTGAATGACAGGGGGTTGAGGAGTGACTGATAAGACTACAGGAGTATGAGGGATAGGAGGAGAGGTTTCCTTTGGGTTTGCAAAAAAAGGAGAACCTAAAGAAATAAGGAGCTCTATGAATTCCTAAGATTTTTCATCACTACTAGTATTAGATGCTATACACTCAACATGTATTTGTTCTATTACAAGATTTTCTTGAAGAGATATAGAATATTGTTTAGAGCTACCTGAACCTGATGCTCCTTTCTGCAATGCCTTTCTTTCTTTGATGATTTTTTCAAGGTCAGATGTTGGGTTAGCTTGTGGCTTCTGAGGATTTCTCTGAGTATGTCTCACAAACTAAGCCAAAAGGATGAAGTGGAGTCTCCAAGAGGTCTGTCCTTCAGTAGAGTCGCCAGATAGATGATTACAACCGAAAAAGTGCCCAGACTTTGTCTATCATCAAAGTTGGATCTGTGTCATCTCCCAGGGAAGCTGAGCTTCAGTCTCCTCTCCCCGACAACGACGCCAATTATGTTATCACTCTGGAAGCTCTCTTAGGTTGTAGCTCGGAGATGCATGGTAACACATAAATCTTCAATATTGTTCTCTGAACTATTGGAATGGATGATGGTTTGGATCAAGTCAGATGATTGTTTCAACTCTGGTTTCACTTGAGACATGCATGAACACCCTCACCTTTACAAGGCTTTAGACCACTAATGCTCAATAGTTTATAGATTCAATGGATAGATGGAAAATATGACTGTACTAGCAGATGCATACATAAACACATATGAATGGCTAGCTACAGGAAGTAAATGAAGCTTGCAAATCTAATTTATCAACGCAGAGATAAGATGATATTTATCTGCCATTAGACATAGAAGAAAACATGAATAACCTATTCAAGTGCAAGCTTATAACATAAGTGAAAAAGGGAATTGAACATGTAACAACAAAATAAGCTTATATTGCTAGAATGAAGATGAGAAGTTAAAGTAGCAGAGTATCCACAGTCTCCAAAAGTTGAACCCTTTGTCCTTCTAACTTTCAGCCATTTATAGGCCTTTTACAATGCTCCCAAGCTCTCAAAGGCTCGAGGTGTCTTAATCTATCCTCTTTGTATTTTTAACGACTTGATGCCATAAATAGAAATGCATGATCTCAAGGGTTTCTTTTTCTAACAGCAGTAACCAAATTCTGGTAATCTTGCCTTACTGTCAGGTGGCCCACTCATGCCAGCGATGCTCCATGATAATTTCTGATGGTTTGGCTATGTTACGTTGTTGTTTTTCCCCTTACGACCATATGTTTTGTTATTTCAGTTCACCTGTTGACTGTTAAAAATATGAACGGAGCCAAACAGAGCTATCGGGTCCATTCCCAATCGATGTCTCCTATCGCAAATGGCATGTCCCTTTGTTTTTTAGAAATACATCAAAACATTGGAAATGCATTAGAAAATGGCTCATGACGGACTTCAAATTTTATATATTTCCCTTCACGAACATTTTCTAGTTCGGGTCTTATCTCATATCGTAAGTTGCTTCGGTCCTGCTCCAAGGTTCCCCTTTGTATTTTAAAAATACGTTAAAATTGCAAAAATGCATTAAAAATGACTTTCTTGTGGATCTCAAAATCTATGCAATAATGCGTATATAGCCATCGAGTCCAGCTAATCACATTGAAAATATACATGTATAAATGCCCTGTTCCCTAATGTTTCCCCAATTGTGATCTGCTGATGTGATTGATCACAATCGCATATCGCTCATGCCCTGGTTCAATGGTGAGCACTCTGTTGTGTTCTCCGATAGCGATCCTGTGATGCAATGTGGGTCATCGATTTGTGCACTTGATCAATGATCCTAGTTGACTCTGTTGGTCACCATTGCAAGTTTCATATGGTCTGCCCTCAATCCGCCTATTGAGACCCGCCAATCAGATCTAGACCATTGATCGGTCAGATATGATGGCTGTTGTGCATTTCATTGTTTAGATATCCTATACTCAATTTTTTCACTGTTTCCTTGGGTTTTTGCCTCCCGATAGTATTTTTCTGCCATTCTAAGGGTTCTTCTCCTGCAATGGTTTTGATATTTGGCATGGTTTTACTAGCTTTTGAAGATTTAGAGAGCATATTTGGATCCATTTGGATCAGGACCCGATGCAATTATAGATGCGAAAGTAATACTTTGAAGTTTGGCTTATGGCAAAGCAGAGCAGAGGAGATGTGGCCATCAGAGCTGAAATAGGGGACATTTCCACTAAAAATAGTAGCACTGCACCTCAGGGGCTAATAGGCTCAAATCACTAGCCTCACTTAAGGGGAAACCAACTAGGGTGGCCCAATTTAATACAATGCATATATCCAAGAGCAGTCAAAATAAGGATGGGAATCACCTCCTATCAGAATTCTCAAACTGGCACAACAACTTTGGTCTAGAACAAGCTCTATCTCCAAAATGCGAGGGGTCCAAAGTTGCATTATCCTCCTCATAAGCTCTCAACAAATTCCCCCAACTTGGCTCTCACAGATTCCACACCCCTCTCACCAGCGCTTGAGCACAACTAGCATTTTGTGAAAACCACTCCCAATCATCTCCTCTCAAAAACAATTTGTCCAAGCCCATGGGCATGCACAGGTGTTGAACCCATGCACACTTTGTCTCAATAAAACCACTCAACCAACCTCCCATACAAAGGAACCAAATGCAACGTAAGGCATTGAAGAAGTGGGCTCTATAGCCAATTACCTCCTCTTTTATTGTTCTAAGTAGATGGCACCACTTGTTGTGGTCATCACCCTTCATTTCATTATGCGTAATGTATCATTATTTTGCTAGCTTTAGAATAAGCATCGTACCACCTACCCACCCCTCTCTGATGTACTCGTTGTGCTCCTCATCCTGAGTGGGGAAAACATATTTTAATTTTAAATTTTGTTCCCTTTTTCTAATTTTTATTTTATTTTAAGTTTTAATCTTTATTATTATTTTAAACTTGCAGTTTTTATTTATTCATTCAAAATATAATAATTGTTTTTTTCCCCTGAATTTTTAAGGAAAAAAAGGTGTTTTTTTTTTTTTTTTTTTTTTTTTATAAACATAGAGTGGTTCTTTTTTTCTCGCTCCTCTGTCTCTCTTCTTCTTTTATTTATTTTTCCCTTTAAAAAATTAGTTACAATTTTTTTTATCAATATAATTTTTTTAATTTAAGCTATTAAAAAAAACAATTAATATATATATTTTTAAACATTTAATACTACTTTTTATTTTGTAAGTTAATCACATTGCATTACATCAAATGAGGATTACATAGAACAAACGTTTTCTGTTGTTGGTCTGTCCAAAGGGAAACCAAACCAGTAACATAAGTTTAGAGTCTTGAGATTGCTAAGACCTTGTCTAACTAGAGCATCTTGTAAATAGAAACTTATATTAATTGGTTGGTTGTGTCATACCTTGATATACATCGACATGAGAAGACAAAAAGGACTACTAGTGTTGCAAGAAAAAAACTAGTGAGTCATAATAGCTATTGGGAAGAATCTCCAGGCATCTATGAAGGTCGGTCACTATCTTCATTCGAAGAGAAGGAGATGTTGGTTAATCCCTTGGCTAGAATGCTTAGCTTTCAACCTATACTATCATTTTTTTTCCTGTAGCTCTTCCAATACAATAGAATTCTCTTAATTAGTCCTCCTTTACCTCCCTATGCTGCCTACAATATTCAAAATGACGCTTAACATTATGCCAACTTCATTCCATGATCATGAAATGATGGGATCACATGCAATGCACCAATTGTAGTTGGAGCCACAACCCCCTTTCATGTGAGTTGGCATAATATGAAGGCGGCGGGGAATTCCTACTCTTAGGAACCTTCCTTGAGGGATGAACTCCTTCATATCTAGTTCTTGAAAGTGAGTTTGAATGGATTCTAAAATTTCCACACTCCAATCTAAGTCAAGGGGATGAGCTCTTATGTTGAGACCAAAATTGGGTAACTTTTCAACTAGTTTGTTTCCTTCTCTACATACATGAGAGAGGAGGGGAGCTGTTATTTTTTTTTTAGAGTTTTTCAAAATTATCTATTCAAGATTCCAACCTCTAACTTTTGGAGACTTAGGAAAGATTTGATCCTTATTGAATTTTGTAGAAGATATTGATAATGGTCTTGGAAAATCCTTCAATAGTGAGCTTGTGAAATTGTTTGCAAATAGCTATTGTGAGACCCTACTCTAGTGCCCAAATTTTAGTAACATTATTAGTGTTGTGAGGAATTTACATAAACATGTAGAATATTTCTATTAGTGTTACAAAATATTCCACCACAACTAGCTTGGCTTGGATTTCCTTTCGAGGCCCCATCGAATGTAATTTTGACGAAGTCCTCTTGGGTGCAGGGAGAAGAAGGAAGGAATGGAAGGGAATAAATTGGGGAAGGATGGAGTCGACCATAATGAATAAGGGGATAGGCCCATTTTGGTTATAATGACATTTTCAGGTTGATTGCATTCCCAATCTTTGGAGGACCAAGGAAGAGAAGAAATGGTTTCCCCTTTTTTTTAGGATATCTTGCCAAATAAAGTCTCTAGAAGCTCTTATATTCTTAAATGTTTGTCTGTTATGCTCCTTCAAAATCACCCATACAGGATTAATCCAAGGATTAGTTTCCATGCTCTATTGACAATGGGATTAGTAAATGCCCCTTAGTAGATGAAGGAATATTAAGGGGCCCTGAAAACCACGACTTCGAAGCTTGTCCTATGCTAAAGGTTTGCTCAATAATAGAAGCCACAAAAAAAGAGTGATTTTGGTCAGTGTTTGAGATTCCATATTATATGTCATTTGCCTTGATCATCCTCATCATTGTTCCTTGTGAGAAGATTTCAAGAATTAGAGAGGTTGAAATTTCCTAAAGGATGATAAACCCAATGAAGAATATCATTTCCCTTTGAACCACAATACTTCTTTTTTATAATTCTTGCTTGATAAATGTGCTTCATTTTGAGAGGGAGGCTCAATCCATTCCTCATATGATGTCCAATTATATCATTGGAAAGTGCAGAGGGGTGGTTCCTAGTAATATGCAACTAATATTTGTTCCTTGGATATGAGGGAGTCCCTAGTTGGGTGGAGTTGTTCATTCTGAGCTTAATTTTTCCACTGATGCCATGCGTCATCCAAAAACAGTGCACTGTTTTTGCTTCTAATTTCCCAAATGATATGCTCTTGAACAAGATGTTTGTTTCTCCAAGCAACATTCCATATATGAGAACCATTGATGTTTTCATCATTTTGATCACCTAAGATTCTTGGGTATTGGGGGCAGACTTACATTTACAAAATTTTATGCATAAAACCTCTGGGTTTTTAATCCATCTTCACCAAGTTTTAGCTCTTAAGGCTTTGTTGAGTATATCTAGATTGTTGGGACAAAGACCTCCTTATTTTCCTAGACAACATATTTTCTCCCATGCAACTAAAGCACATTTTTGGTGCCCCCCCCTAGAGGAGGTTGTGTTGAATATTTGTAATCTTATTTAGGATGCATTTAGGGGAAGCCATTACTAAGATAAGATAGGTGAAAAGGGATTGAAGTACAAATTTGAACAAGACCAAGCAACCGATTGAGCAATCTGAAATTCCAACAGGAAATTTTAGCTTCAAATTTAAGAATAATATTATCCCATACATTTTGTGTGAGAGGATTGCTAGTTAAAGGGATTCCAATTTATTTGGATGGAAAAGAGATCCTTTAAAAACTAAGTAAATGAGATATGTGATTTTGGACAACTAGTGGGGTATTAAAAAAGAATATTTGGTATTTTTTCATGTTAATGGAGGTTCCAGAAACATCAAAGAGGTCTTGACAAGTGTTTTGAAGAGTAGTGACTTTGTTGATAGTGGGGATTCCCAAGAGAAGAGTATATTCCACAAACTATTGGTGTTAAGAAGAGATATCAAGGGGACCAAGAGGAGGACATTTTAGCTAGCCAAGTTGTAGGCTTGAGTTGATTGATCTACCCAACCTTCTAGCTATGAGTAGAAATATATAAGGGGAAATGTGCCTCCATACCTAATATCCCTTGAAGGGAAAAAAAGTGGGAGAGGGAAACCCATTAACTAGGATGGAGAAGAAATTTTTGGAAATTAGGGTAATGACACATTGAATGCATCTGCTACAAACCCAAAATGAATGAGAATGTGAAAAATAAATTTCTAGCTCAATTTGTCAAATGATTTTGACATATCAAGTTTGACGAGCATATCTTGAGACTTATTTGAATTAAGCAAGTGAATGTGTTCATGGACTAGTATTATGTTGTCCATAATTTGCTTGGCTTCCTTATAATTAGTTTTCTCATGAGGGGTATGTTAGCACCTAAATCTGCCTTAGGCTGAAGGAAGGAAAAATTCAGGGTAACCACAAACCACGCTCAGTCTAGTAGCTAGCCCTACCAGAACAGTAGAGGGATCTCTCCGAGTCACGCTCAATGAATAGATACACAATATGGTCTGAGATGACTTATAGTGAAATATTGAGTTTAGGCTAGTAAATAAATATGGTTACAAGAGGTAATTTTTGACAAATGACTAAGTTTCTGGGATGTATGGGACCACTGAACAACAATGAGCAGAGAATTTAACACAAAGGCACAGATTACTTCATGAAGCAAGAAAAGAGGAAAGTCTAGCAATTATATTTGAAATAATGTGGAATGGAAAGATTGTTTAGGAGGGTGAAAAGGGCATAAACACATGAATCCTTTTCAATAGAAGAAGAACATGGAACGTGAAACTTTCCCACAAGCAAAGCATTAAACATGAATTCTACCTTATCTTACTTAGAAAATTTCACTGGAAATGAATATGAATGAACTTTGAAACATAACGAAATACATATGAAACATAAAGAGAAAACATTTGCTACACTCACACCACATGAATCTCATGAACCAGAGCTG
>APFE031320802.1:0-14555 GCA_000404065.3 Pinus taeda | reverse complement strand
AAAAAAAAAAATTGTTCTTAATAAAAAGTTAATAAAAAAAATAGCTTTATTGAGATGAATTGAACAAAATTGTAATTAAAAAACACAATTCAAACTTTTCATTAAAAAATTTAGACTTATAATTCTTAAAACAATCTACTAGATTTTAGGTTAACTAATTAAAAGTGCACCAAAATTAGCTTTTTTTAATAGGATGGCTCACCTGAGATCAAATAGCGAGAGGCTCAACCCTCTATGGAAATCAAGAATGGGCCTCTAGGATAACCTCCTCATCTAAGGAGAATTTATTGAATCATGGAGAGTCTATTCAAGCTTTGAAATTTTCCAACTTTTCTTTTTCACATTGAGGACAATCAAATCTAGCCATAAATTTTCCAACTTTTGTTTTTCACCTTGAGGACAATCAATCTAGCTAGAAAATCTCAAGGGGATCAAAAACTCTATGTTTGGATACTTAACTCTTTGAAATCAAGCTTTTAAATTTTCCAACTTATCTCTTTTTTACCTTGACAACAATCAAATCTAGCCATAAAATCACAAAGGGAGAATTAGGTATGAGAGAAAGGGAGAGAGAGGAAGTACGAGAGAGCTTACTTGAGAGAGAGGAAGAGATATGGTCGGAGAGAGGACGCGAGAGGGAGAGATAGAGAGATAGAGTTGGAGGGGGAGAGTGGGAGGGAAGAATAAAAACATAGAGTGTGAGAAGTCGAGAGAGAGAGGGATTGATGAGGGAGAGATAGCGAGAGTGTGTATGTTTTGGGGTGAGATAAAGGGACACAGGAGATATGGAGATAATGGGGAAGAGAAGGAGAGAGGAGAGAGGAATGGATATAGGAATATTAGTATAAAGGGAAACAACATAAAATCCATCGACGTCATAAACTGAGTAACTAATAATGACATGGCCAAATTGTTTGGTCTATGTCTTACCTCTGCATTCTTCAGTATTGAGGGTGATTTCTATGAGAAAACTTGTGGCTTAGCGATGGCTTCTCCTCTTTTCCCTATAGTTGCAAACTTATTCATGGAAGATTTTGGTACCAAAGCTTTGGCCTCTACTTAATTCTGCCCTAAGCGATGGAAGAGATTTGTGGATGATACTTGTGATATTTGGCCCCATGGTAGTGAGAAACTATATTTATTTCTAAACCACATTAACTACCAATCAGACCCCATAAAATTCATGATGGAAGTCGAGGTAAATGGGTTCCTTCCTTTCCTTGATATTCTCCTATCTATAATGGTTGATGGTTCTGCTTCTCACCAAGTTTATCGCAAAAAAACTCACATGGAAATCCTCCATTCAACGACAGATCATAACCACATAACCACATGCATATAACATGTATGCCAAAATTAGCAAGGAAACCATACATGAAGCTCGATATGTGCAAAGAAAACTTTCTATAGTTGCTAATATAACTACCCCCTATGCTTTCTTTCTTTTATTTGTCTTCTTTCTCTAAGTCCAATGTATACTATAGTGCTCCAAGCATGCTCTAAGAATGCTCCAAGATTTCGCTAAGTGTGCAAGAGTATGCGAGAGAGATACTAGAGAGAGAGCTCCAAGATAACATTGAAAAACATCTATGAACTGGTTGTCATAAGCATTTTTATGATTTATTCCTCTATTTCCTTGAATTTCCTTCACATTGAATTATGTGACCTGTCATCTCATTTTTCTCCTATTTTCCTTTGTTTTCATAAATATAATGCCAACTAATGTCTCTTTTCCTTTCCTGTTAGCTCTGTTATGTAGCGCTTACTTTCTAATGTCAGAAAAAAGCTTGGTCTATTTGGTGGCATCTTCAAAGGAGCTCACAATGGTCACTTTGTTCTTTTTCCTCCACCCCGCTTATTCCCATCCATCTCAGTTTCCCTATTTTCCTTCCTAAACCCAATAAAATAGTCCGTTTGGCCTAAAGCCCTGAGCGCAGAACCACAAACCCACCATAGAACCTCACCAATATGACCTCATGCACTCATAAATCCCTCACTAAATCCCTGCCATTAATCAGTCCCCACCAATCCAATGGCTCTCATCGAGCCCGATAAAGTGATCTCATTGATCAGTTCCCATCATCCAATCATCTCCATAAAGATCCGACAGCATTTGTTCTCATCGTGCCAGCAACTTGAACAAATGATAGCGCGCGACGAGAGTGGTTTTTCTCTCTCATCTATTGCTACGTGTCGACTCTGAATGGAATCATGCAACTTTGGGCGTTTATCGCTTAATGTCCGAAAGCAGTGCGATGAATACGATTACTGCCCGACCAAACCACTCCCACCCATTAAATGATCGTGCAACTCCATAGCCCGATCACCGTCTGATCAGTCTGCTAAAGATCCGATGGCCTCGATTCACCCCGCTCTCACCTCGACCAATAGCCTCCATCGAGTCATCTCCACCGTTCGCTTTCTCGATCCGACGGTCGCCCTTCCCTCTCATCCCGACTTTCTGTTTTCCATGAAATGCACATCCTTGACCACTCTGTTGCCCAAAGAAGGAAATGACTAGCTTACTAGTACCAGTCACACTCAGTCCCCAACAACCATATTTAACAGACAGCATGGCCAAAGAGGAAACGGATGAAGCACAACCGAGTAACTGAATTTATCAGTTATGGAACTCCACGGGTACGAGCACTCCAACAGCCTAAAAGGACAGCACAACACTTGAACAGATCAAATTCATCCACTGAAGCAAGCAAACACATTCAGAGACTCCATCACATAGTTAGATGCAGTTGGTGGTCAATTATGACCCCTCCATACCTAAATGGCCAAGTGCCCTTGTAATGTAAAATCTATAAATACTAGAAGCAAGATGTAATCAGTGTTGGCATTTGATGTAAGATTCAACTTCTGGAGACTATAGATATTTTGTCACTTGCAACGTCTCGTCTTCATTTTCAGCTAATACAAGCTTCTTTTTCTATTAACTGCTCACTTTCCATTTTCCTTTGTTCTAAGCTTGTGCCTCATATGTTGTGTTCTTGATCTTTTGAGGTTTAAAACTAAATAATTGTCATCTTATCTCTGTGTTAGATTGTTGAATGTATCACTGAATAGGTTAGTCATGTTTCTTTCTATCTAATGCGAGAGAGTTGTCATCGTGTTTGTGCATTAGTAGAATACATTTACATGTTTCTTACTAGTTGCAGCCACTGTCACATAGTCTTGTGCATTTGCTGGTGTGGTTAGTATTCTCCATATTCACCCAATATCTAAACTGTGAGCATTGGTGGTCTAAAGCCTTTTAGTCTTAGGGTGTTCATGCATGTATGGAATGAAACAAAGTAGAAGTGGTTATCTAGCTTGAAAAAACCATCAATCCTTCCACTAAACCTACAAAAATAGTTGAATTTATATGTTACCAGGCATCTCTGAGCTAGAACCTAGGAGAGTTTCTTGGAATCCTAACATTTCCCAGTCCTTTGTCAGTTTCCCTTAGACATAAAAAACCAAATGAACACCCACTAGGATGCCTTTCCCAACATTCAGCATGGAATACATGTCCCCTTACTTTGGTCTTATTTTTTTTTACCATGGTAAATGAAAACATCCATAGAGAATCATATCTGTAGATAATATATATATTATATATAATAATATTAATATTACTAAATTTAATACATTTCACTTGACATATATCAAAATGTTAAAATACATTCCTCTTTTGTTTCTGCTATAAAGTTTTGGGTCCTTAACCGTATGAAAAAAAACAAAGAGTGCATTGGAGGACATTAAGGCATATATTTTAGGAAATGATTGAATTTTTTACAATGGTAAGACCCTTTTAGGTTTCACTAACGAAACGAATTTTAATATAAAGGATATAATAACTTTCATAATTTAAAAATATACATAAAATTAAGATTATAAATTTTGGAAAAATAGTTGTGCAGAAAAACAATCTATTCTCTACATCATAATGGAAACATATGCAATATATTTTAGATGAAAAATATCATATCAATGCCACGAAGAATTAAAATTCACATAGGTAAACACAATTTCTATAAATAAAATTATATATTTGAAAATAAATACTAATTTTCCTATGTTTCATCTTTTTACACCATATTCCAATTCATTATGCATGTACATCTAATTATCCCTCTAAGTTGACATATTTGTTTTTTCTATGTTTGTATTGCCACCTATGCACCATGAGCGACTATCATTAGCTTGCACCCACCCATTTCCTAATGAAATGTGAGGGAGTTGACTTTGTCCTATAAAAAGGTGCTAATCCTATACCTTATTTAAACCCCAAACAATTCTGTTATGCTTATATAGGATTAACACTTTTGATTCTGATATAGTTGCAAAAGTGTCTTGGCATTGGACCAATTCCGTTTTCAAAACTAATCATCACCAAGGATAAAAGAGCATTTTTCATGAGGTTACTTCATTGTTAATATGAAGTATTATTTATAAAAGTGTGGATTTATATAATATGTGTGTGTGAGTTACATGTATGGTTGTAAATAGAGTGATTTATTTATGTTCCAACTAAAGTCCATCTTTCCCTGTCTATTTTGTTTTCGTATGCGATTGGGTCACTACTCTTCTCTTGTAGTTTTCTTTGTAACTTTAACATGGTTGAATGGGAAGAGAGAAGGAGGCACACTCAATTATAATATTTTCAAGGAGTAGATAAATGTTTGGGCTTAGTTGGAATCTAGGAATTAAATGTGATTTTCTAACATACAAATTGGATTTTGGGGATAGGTTGATTGGTCCAACTATAAGTGAGTACATGATAATATTTAAGATAGGCTTGACATGATTTATTCCTCTTAGTAGGTTATATGTTTTTCCTAGTCACACGTACAGTATGAAACGATATTTTTACCTATAATAGATTGTATGAATTTCCCTTTTACTTCCACTATGAATCTTGGGGATGTCATGCCATATCACACTATACTGCGCTTTAAATTCAACCTTTTCCACATTAAGTTTGAGAATAGTTGTTCTATGGTTTCTAAGGTGTGGCTTTTGAACATGAGAATTTAGATCAATATTGGATGGATACTATGGTAAGAAAAATGCATTATGAAAGTTTCCAAATAAGAAGTGTTGGAGTGCTCTAAAACTTGAAAAAGAGACAATTAGGGGAGGAAAATTTTGGTTGAAATGCACACATTCATTAAAAATATTCTCATACTGTTATGTTATAGTAATAAGAATTCTATAGTAAGAAGTGTTGGATACCTATAACAATAGGTTTCATATTTCATGATTGGCAAACTCAAATGCCAAATATGCTCTGCTTTGTTTATTCAAAGATCCCATGTTTCCAAGGAAAGGCAAGGTGTGTACATGCCTCCATGCCTGTTAAAATTCTGATGGATGGTCCAACAGTCTAATCTGGATCATGCTATGTTTCAATTTTCTGTTGTAGAATAGAGAAAGAAATCTGTCCAAACTGTTCAATCTTGGCAGATCAGTAGTTAGGCAGAGAAACTAAGGTTCCCAACTGCTTAATCTGGGCCTTGGAAGAAATAAGGGTAGTGCTAGATAAGAAATCAAAGGAAAAAGCCAATGGAAAAGAAAAGGCACGTAAAGGGTCTGCAAGTCCAAGTGCACCCTCCAAGAAGAAACAAAAAATGCTAGGCAAAATAGTTGGGTAGGTAGATGGGGTTGCAGAAGTGGTGTTCCTTCCAAGCTGCATTTTGCTAATCAAATACAAGGAAAACAACATAAGGGAGCATGTCTATCTTCCCTCTTCCCTTTACTTATTACTCATTACTAACATCCCTTCACCAGTTGTGGTTATGAAAGAATTCAAGGTTTTATGTTGGTCGTTATTGCCTTTAGAAGCCACATTTCTTGTGCAAAGTTCTTTTCATTTTGATCTACTCTTTAAACAAAGTTGTTTTCAAGAAAACTTAGTAATATCACTCCTCATTCACCTTCTCCCTCCATATTAACCTCTAACTTTTATTATCTAGCCCCATATGTTTCCCTTTCCTTACTATTATAACACCATGGTGTATAAACCCTAAGCATTCTATAAATATCCCCTCCTTGGCACTATAGCCATATGATTCACTACCAGGGAATCAAATTGACATTTGGTCAGTCTGAGAACCCAAGCCTAACCTCTATTCATCCCTCAGAAACTCATATACTTAGCCCACCCTTCACTTTGCCTAAGAAACCTTAAAAAAACCTTTTCCACCCTTAGACACACTCAAAATGCAAAAAATATGCAAAAACCCACTTTATCCACCTTACCCTAAGTCTGGGACCCATTTGCGCGTTTATGCGAAAATTTTATGAAAACCCACTTTGCCTAAGTTTTGAAACCAATCCGCGATCTTGCAAAATTTCATGAAAAACCATAGCTTCCGCCTTTTCCTAAAGTTTCGGCTATACATGATTTGACAAAGAAATACATTACAAACCACGAAATTTATTAATATTTCAAAGGGTCCTGTCGGGCGCAAATTCCAAGGAAAACAATATTTTAATACCCGCCCGACGCCGTATCATCCGTGCAAGTCAATGGCCCGTCGACCATCCGATCGAACCCTTTTCATCCGACGGTTGACGTGGATATCGGACCGGCCCCGACGTCTGAAGGATATCATCCGATATCTGTGAGACGCTGACGTCAGGCCGGGTCCACGCGTCGCCCCCAAATCTCATCGGAGCCCCCTCTGACAGATTCCTTTCCGTAGCATAAGCGGTCTGATATCATACTGCCATGGTTTCCGGTTTTCCGCCAAAACTGCCTGCCAGCGTCACCGCCGCGTCACCGCCTGCGTCACCGCCGCATCCGCAACCTCCGTTTGCCATCGCTCCACCTGTCTGCCACCTCACCGCCCCTATGTACCAGTCATAGGCCGCCATGTCACCTGATGACGTCATGCTGACGTCATCCGACCTTGACCCACTTGGTGATGTCATGCTGACGTCATCCAAAAAAGGCGTGAAAGACCCAAAAAAGCCATATTTTGTCAATTTTCGCGTTCTTTTTGCACTTTTGCAAAAAACTATTCTTGCACCCTATGCATGCATTTTACGACCAAATTACACCAACCTGCTCAAATCGACCAAAGGACCTTCGACGCGCCTACCCACATGCATTGGTGACCCGGCCCATCAATTTACCAGGTATTTTTCCCTGCAAGTCTTCTCTAAAAGCCTGGTTTTTTCTGCAATAACTGAAAAATCACTTAAAAGCACTGAAAACGTATAATTCACCGGAGAATTCCCTGCACCCAGTTCCCTCTTAGATATTTAGTGGTCGAAATTCACTAGCCGAGCTTGTTTGAACCAAACTTTTATTGAAAACCTGCATTTTCGTTCGCGCAGTCGTGAACAGAAACCCGGAACCTACATTCAATTATTGAGGAAGGTCTGTTAAAAACAAATATTTGCCTTCTCAAGTGACTGAAACAATATTTCAATTGCTGCAAACTTGCCCTGTTACCCTTCATTTCTCAATTCACCTCTTCACTCAGGCAGTGCTCGTTTTCTATTACCCAGTCTAAGAAACAAGCAGTCCATATACAAAACAGAATCTAAGTAGCCATGGAGACTCCAGTTGCACCGGTTGCCCTCAATATTGCTCCCTTAAATGCCCCTCAGAGAGAGCTGGAGTCGCAGGATTTGGCAGACTTGGATTACCAAATCTCAGAGGACTCCTCATCAAACAGTAAGTTCCACCTCCACCTACTGAATGAGCTTAAGGCCAAACATGTGGATGGGACAGACATATTAGGCATTTGGGATTCCTTCCTCCCAATTTTCAGGCTCCCTCAGGTCACCGAATTCCCTGACCTGATTCATTTGTGTGCTGTCTGCTATGACCCCACTCAAAGAGCTGTGCTAGACCCTTTAGGCTCAGTTGTATTCTACATGACCCCTGAGGCCATTAGAGAGATGCTACAGTTCAAAACTCAGAAGAAATTGGTCCCCTTGTCTCTATTGGATCTGATAAACCAAGGAGCTAAGATGCTGACAGATGCAAAAATCACAAAGCTCAACCAATTGTTTATTAAAAAATCTGACACTGTGCTATACCCTCCTATTTTTGATGGTTACCTCAATCAACTGGGTGTAGATCTTGCAGATATGATCAGTTCCATCTTGGGGTACAAATCAGTTGAATTTATTGATGAAACTGTACTGGTGATGATGACTATGTTTTCCCCTGGCAAAACTCCAATCTTTTATGATTATGCCACATACATATCAGATAAGATGCATGAGCAGTTTTTGAACCTGTCAATAGAGAAGGTGTTCAGATACACCTCCTACATATACCACCTAATTGTATATTATCAGCATGAGAAGTTCTCCTTCATTGTCAAGAGAACGGATGCACAAGGCAATCCAAGGTCAGTAGTGTACTGGACCTCAGTATTTCATTGCAGAGCCTACTCTCCATACACCTACTATGAATTTATAGACCTCTTCGTTCACCCAGCCATGTCTTTATTCCTAAGCTCGCCTCTTCCAAGACTGACTGATGAGATGCAGAGAATCCTGCAGTTATCCATAGTGTACAACATTGGGGATTGGTATTTTTACCAAAACTACACCGTAATCAGAATATATGGTTGTGAGTTACCCCCATATAGATTGCCCAAGTATGTGCCCATGAGACTATTTGCCCTAGAATATTTCAGGCAATTTGGGAATGTTGATATGATACACTTCTCAGGCAAGGGCAAGAAGGCACAGCTGAAAGTGAAAAACCAATTGGGCCACCTTGTTTTGAACAAAAGGGAGGAAGGCTGGAAAGAAGCTGACAGAAAGATAGAATGCCTTGGCCTAAAGACCAGTTTCCTCTGGAAACATTATGACCCCAATCACTCCATATCATTAGGAAGGGTCAAATATAGGCTCTCTAGTTATGACCATGTAAGGTTGCCTCACATTGAACAATATGCAAATCAATCAAAATGGAAAAGACGCAAACTAGAGGAACCTATTACACAAGAAGAACTGAATGAGAGAGCAAGAAGAAATCTTCTTAAAATGGCTGACTTGGAACTTCCTGCACAGGTATTCTCTCTGCCAAAGCCTCAAGTAGGAGCAGCTGCCTCATCCTCCAGGGCACATCAGGAGGCAGTCAAAACTACAAATCAAGCTCCCAGCAAAGGCAAGGAGAAAGAGATGGAGCAAGAACAGGTACAGCAAGAACAGGTTCAGCAACAACAACAGGTTCATCAGCCAGAAAAGGAGCAACCAAGGCAAAAGAACAAACTGCAGAGGCCCCAATGGTCACAGAACAACAACCAGTACGAATAGTGCCTCAAAGGCAAGAATCAAGAATTGATACTTCAGTCCTCCAAACCCCACAAAGAGAGGACATAAGCAGGAAAAGGGACAGAGAGACTCCCCTAACAACATCAACAACTCAAGGGGAGAAGAGGCAAAGGCTGAACCCTTTTTCAAAAGAAGAAATGCCAATAGGGAAAACTTTGGGTATGGGCCTGCCCAGCATGGAGGCCTCGGCAAGTTCCTTCCAGCAGGAACAAGAGAGGGCAGCAGGAGGAGAAGTTACCTCCTCAAGCCAACAGAAGGAAGGTGAAAAGAGCATCAAGCAGCAGTTCAAGGATATCAAAAAGAGAAATGAACCCATAAGGCTGCAATTGTATAATCATTTATTGAAAATAGCTCCCACTAACCAGCAAAGACTCATGTCTGCCTATGATGCACATGAGGGTAAAATGATAATGAGCCATTTCACACCAGCCGTGCAGCAACCAGAGTCAGCTGCCGATTATATCAGGACCAACCTTGAGGTCCTGACCAAGGACATCCACCCAATGGATCAGATCGAATTACACAAACAAACGGGTGAGATGGTGTATGCCTCCTTGGCAGACAAGACATTCGTGAACTACATGCTACAAAATAGCCTAAATAACACCACTTCACAACTTGAGTTGGAAAGGGCATCCTCTCAAGCAAAGGACAACAGGATCAAAGATTTAGAGGACATCATAATAGAGCTTGGGCATGATCGTAAGGATATCAAAGCAGTGCAGGAGCTGCTGAAGCTAAGGGATGCTGATATGGCAGCACTAAGGAAAATGATAAAAATCCCAGCAACTCTTCATCCTCAAACAGAAGAAATTGCCCAGCTCAGACAAGATAAGGATGCAACTGCTATGCTGATGACATTATATAAAGAGCTCATCCACACCCAAGAGAAGCTGCAGGAATCAGAGGCTACCCTACAGGAAGCATTGCAGCAAAAGGAGGCAGGACAAACCTCACAACCTCCTCCAGAAACAATAAATCTTGAGGAAACCCCTCAAACCGCTGCCCCTCCCAGCCAGCAGACAAAACAGGCAGCACCATCCACCTCAGCACCATCAACAGAGCAGGCTGAAAGCCTTGACATGCAAAAGCTCAGGAATGAAATTCAAGCCTTGGAGTCTCAAATGACAGAGTTAAATCAAGCCAAGGACACTCTGGCGAAAATCAATGAGAAATATGACAAGTCCAAGCAGAATGTGGGTGAAAGAGAAAGGGAGGTAAAGGCTCTTAAGAAAAGAATAACTGAGCTAGAAAAAGAGCTCACACTGGACAAGGTGACATCTGAGCTTAAAAGGGTCCTGTGGGCCAATATTGGCCAATCCATCACAGACCAGTGGGAGTACATTGAAGCCATCCATGAGCAAATAACGCTCATTGGAAAATCACACAGAGAGATCCAACGGGCAAGGGCATCTCTAGGCAATATGCCTGAGATTGCCACTAAAATGATAAACGTGTTGAACTACAGGAAAAGCTCCCAGCTCATCAAAATGGGAATTGGCAACAGGACTGAGACCATTTCACTGATCAAAAGAGTCCTGACATTAAGAAACCTGGTTCAGACCTTGGAAAGAAGAACCCAGGACATGCAAGCAGATATCAACAAATTCCAGAACAGGTTCATGGCACTGCAAAACAGGGGTCTTCCTAGCTTGCTGGAGACATCAGGAAGGTTGCTCTCACATGAAGAATATGCCAAGAGAGTGAACACTTTTGCTGGAAATCAAATTGCAGAGACAGCTAGTACATCAGCAGAAACAGGACCAGCAATAGGACAGACCCTCTTCAACAGGGTGTAAAGTTTATTTTTTATTATGAATGAAATCACACACTTGTTTGATGAGCCTCCCCATTTTTACAAGTACACAGAAGCAGATGAGACCATGGGATCAATTTTGAGGCATCAATTGCCTACACAGGATGTGTGGGATAATTTGATACAATTACTGTTAAATCAAAGTCAGTGATTATGTTATTGCTTTTTGAAATATTTAAGTTTTCATGCACAGGAAATTAAGATATATCAGCAGGTATGCAGAAAGAGGCTGAGCCAACTCAGCACAAGTATTCGGCCACCACAGCAGCACTGGCAGTCACAGGTGGCAGGGCCGAGAAGCTACAGGAGGACAGAGCTGCACATACACGTCATTCAGCAGTTATAACAAAGCGTTCAATCGACTTCGTGAGCTCCAAAGGTCAATTGTTCTGACAGGAGTTAAGAGCCTTTATGTTGTATTAAAGGTTGTAATAACTTTTTATCTGTTATTTCTGTACGAGTTAATGAAGATATTTTATTTCTCAGATGACTCAATGCCTGAGATATTTTGTATGAGACTTCTATATATTCCCCCTCGCATTTGTTAGCAGGGGTTGGTCGTTGGATGTCAGATATTGTTCATATCTATTCTGTTGTTCTTTTACTGTAATTCTCAGAGAAGTAATACAAAGGATGATGGAATTTCCAAAGCTCTTTGTTGCTTGATGTTTTGTGGTGTTTAGCTGAAAGTTGCAGGATTCCTGTGTATTTCATGGCACAATAAGTTTTTCTTGTAACTCTTTGTTATGTGTTTGTTATCTTTCATGTCTCTTTCATGTTTCTTGTGTTTACAGTTAATAGCAAGGAAAAAGAATATTTCCATGATTTAATCACAGATTACCCTGAACTCAATCTTAGCTATTTTGAATGTTTTTCTTCAGTTATAGTAATAAAGGTGTAATTCTTAACTGCTACCCTTTCACACTATATCTTTCACAGTGATTATTGTTTCAGGAATTCAAGTTTGCTCCTGAGGAATATATCTCTTTCTCACACCCCAGCTTAGTGAAAAATCTTAATTGCTTTTCACTGGTTGTTACATCTCCAACCATATAATTTCAAGTTTGTTTCATGAAGTATCTAAATGGCCCTGTAACTCTAGCTGCTCAAACTCAAGATTTCAAGAAACCAATAGCCACAGACTCCATTTCCCAATGGACTAACATTATCTGCAGACCTCCACTTTAAGTACAGAAAGACATCCTTCCAACCAGACATAAACCAAAACCTTTATTTCATAACTAGCCTAATATCTCCTCAGAACAGAGACAAACCTTAAAGAGAGAGCCCTCTCTAATTATAGCTGGGCTGGAAGCTGTAATCCAAAGATTGGTTAGTGGTTACCCCGACTGTATTCCCTTGGGAGTCATAAGGAACAACCTGGGTGTTAACATAAATGGCAACTCCACTGGGGACCTCTTCAGGATTTTTTAAATACTATATATCTCCTAAATTTACACTTGAAACCTGAATATTAGTCAAGAAGCCTTCAAAGCTGTTTTTGTTCCCAACACTAACAGTTTTAGGGAAGAGTTGATTCAGTCAAATTTCATACTAGCTTTAAGATAAATATAGCTATTTCAAAACCTTGTCCAGTCCTTGCAAGATACAAATTTTCTTAAAAAACTCAAAAAGACTAGCTCAGAAACTGGCTCCCAAGAAGAATCTTTGATACACTAGGGCAAATCCTGACCCAAATCCACCTACTGTCTTTGAAAATCCTAACACAATCCCTAAATTTGTTAAGAAGCAGCAAGGGCCAGATAAGCTAGCTGACTTAAGTCTAGAGACAATTCACCCCAACCCTATCTCCACTCCAATCAAGGTTCTTTTTCGCTCCACCCCCAATTCCCCTAGTTCTCCATCCACATCTCAAAGCCCCCCTCCCACATCCTCATCCCCCACACATACTCCCTTGACTAACACTCTAGGTTCTGCTACACTTGTTACCCCTGTGGTACCTATTATTCCTTTTGTCCCAGTTGTCCTTTTCAATCCCCCAAACCTTGCGAATATGGCTATGAGATATGCACCTCTGCAATTACCTACTAATCCTGCAGCTTTACCTCAGGAATACCAAGCCAAAATCTCATATTTTGACTCCACTGGCCCTTACTCTGCTATTCAGCATGCCAAGAGGATGCAGGATCATTTTGAGAACTATGAGATAGATGATGAAAGTGTGAGGATGAGAATTTTTGTCCAAAGCCTAACAGGTGATGTCCGAACTTGGTTCAAGTCACTTCCTGCAAATACCATCACAACCCCTAATGAGCTTTACCAAGCCTTTACCAACAGATGGGAGAAAAAGAAGGATCCCTTGCACATACTTGGTGAATATGACATGATTAAGAGAGGTCCTCAAGAGACAGTTCCGGAGTATTGTGCTAGGTTCAACAATGTATACAATGCAATACCCCAAAACTTAAGACCTCCTCCTGATTTGGCCTTATACAAATTCCCTGATGGATTTGACCCTGACATGGCTTATCAATTAAAAGAAAGAGCCCCTCAAACCCTTGAAGAAGCACAAAAGGTTTTTGTCACAGTCGAGGCTAACCTAATTTCTAAGAGGAACAGGGCAAGATTGGAAAAAAGAGTTGCCTTCAAAGAGGAACCCTCAGCCTTTGACCAGAAATTGGATGCAATAATCTCTGGTATGAAGAGGTTGGGTGACAGAGTAGAATCTGTGGAAATAAGTTCATCATGGGAAGCACCACAAAACAAACATAACAAAAATCCAAACTTTAGGAGAAATCAAAACCCTAATGTGGGAAAGGCTAACTCTGATCCAGAGATAAGACCCCTGTTCTAGGAAAACTATGCTGAAACATCCACTTCAGATGAACAAGTGGATGACACCCACATCCACCTAATGGGCCTTGATGATGAGCACAGAGTTTTCCTAAGTCAAGAAGATCATGAAGATGATGACATTAAACAATTTCAAACCAAGTCAGGTGAGTCATTTGACTTCAAACAAGGCTATGACACAGCTGTTTATGAAGTTCATAAACAATACAAACTAAGAAGTAGAACTATAAACATAACACAGCCTGAAAAAACAAAGGAAATACTGCAGCCCAAGATTGCCATAGTCACACAACCCATTAATACAACTAATTCACTTACAAAGGAGATAACCATTGAAGAAGTTACTGAACAACTTCCCTCAACACAAAGGCCACTGGCTCCATCATCTGTACAGCCTAATCCAAGTAAAAAGCCTCAAGAGGTGAATGAAAAACACAAGCCCCAAGATCAAGACCAGGATCAAGAAGAAACCTTACTAAACAAAGAAAAGGTGGTCATCCACAACACTAAGGTTCAAATTGAAAAACCCTTTGATTTGGAAGCTGAAGTTGGAAAACTGAAAATAGCCATTCCTCTTGCAGAACTAGCCAAGCATGACATCTACAAACAACAGATTAAGAAGTCCCTC
>APFE031320792.1:86564-112017 GCA_000404065.3 Pinus taeda | reverse complement strand
CACTTAGCTTGCTACCCCCTTTGCAAAACCTTAGCAAGTATTGTGCCTCATGAACCATTCAAGTAGAGATCCCTTGACTCTTTTTGAATTTAAGTATGGGGGATTACGCAGTGCATTATATTAGATATCATTTTGGGATTCAACTGCGTTAAGTAAGTCATTTACGGATGACCATTTCCATGAGAGGTAGTCGTAACTGACTAATTTCTCATGATTTTTGGATAGTTCACTTAGCACTCATTGCATCAGGTGATGCTCACAGGGGTGAAGAAGTGGGATTGAAACTAGTGAAATGTGGAGAACGAATCACATAGCATCAATCATCACTTCCGGGGCTTGCACCCGGTAACCACGACTTCCCAGGAGGTCAACCATCCCAGAACTCCTCTGGCTCAAGCGCGCTTAACTGTGGAGTTTTTCCACAATCAAGCCCACTTAGCTTGCTACCCCATTTGCAAAACCTTAGCAAGTATTGTGCCTCATGAACCATTCAAGTAGAGATCCCTTGACTCTTTTTGAATTTAAGTATGGGGGATTACGCAATGCATTATATTAGATATCATTTTGGGATTCAACTCCGTTAAGTAAGTCATTCACGGATGACCATTTCCATGAGAGGTAGTCGTAACTGATGTGGTTGCAATGGTAAATGTGGTTGCAAAGGTAATGCACTGCGTAATCCCCCATACTTAAATTCAAAAAGAGTCAAGGGATCTCTAATTGAATGGTTCATGAGGCACAATACTTGCTAAGGTTTTGCAAATGGGGTAGCAAGCTAAGTGGGCTTGATTGTGGGGGAAAAACTCCACAGTTAAGCGCGCTTGAGCCAGAGGAGTTCTGGGATGGGTGACCTCCTGGGAAGTCCTGGTTACCGGGTGCAAGCCCCGGAAGTGATGATTGATGCAATGTGATTCATTCTCCACATTTCACTAGTTTCAATCCCACTTCTTCACCCCTGTGAGCATCACCCGATGCAATGAGTGCTAAGTGAACTATTCAAAAAAAAAATCATGAGAAATTAGTCAGTTACGACTACCTCTCATGGAAATGGTCATACATGAATGACTTACTTAACGCAGTTGAATCCCAAAATGATCTAATATAATGCACTGCGTAAACCCCCATACTTAAAGATGATCAATAAGGTCTGATAAATAGCATAATAATCTGTCATACATTATGTTTGGCATCTCTATTTTTGCTGCTTCAAGTTTTTACTACTTTTGAAATTTCCATGGACTACTTTCCCCCCTTCTCTCTTTGAAACCCTCTCATTAAAATTAGGCCAAATTTTATTGCCGGTGGTTCCCTTTCTGTTCAGGAAGTTAGTTCATCATAGCAATTTTTGTAACCTGTTAGGGTGGGGGCAGCCTATTAGCTTTGTCTGTGTGGAAAATAGCAGAGACCCATATAAACCTCGATCTGATTATTTCGAAGATGCATATCTCTCTGAAACCTTCTCATTAAAAATAGGCCAAATTTTCTATTGCAGGTGGTTTCCTTTCTGTTCAGGAAATCAGTTCATCATGCTAATTTTTGCATCCTGTGGGGGTGGGGCAACCGATAAAATTTTCTGTGTGGAAATTAGCAGAGACTCATCTAAATTTCGATCTGATAATCTCGAAGATGCATATCTCTAGTTTACACAAATGCAGGATGTGTCAAATATTGTATCTCATATCAGACCTGGGTTTAGAGGGGTTTGTGCTAGTGTTTTGATTTGATGTGTTTTGAATGGTTTGTTGTCATGTTTGATTTGATGGGCAATCTTTATTGGTTAAGGTTTATATGTCGGTTGCAGTGATACCCACATAAGTTAGTGGTATTTACAAACCTGCAATCTTTTTTGTTACTTGCGTTGCACAACAGAGTGCTCTATATCAGACCTGGCTTTAGATGGGTCCATGTAGTGTTTTGATTCAATGGGTAATCTGATTGGTTAAGCATACATCGGTTTAGATGAGCCTGTGCTCGTGTTTTAATTCACCATTGTCTATTGTCTATCTGTCATAAGTTTTGGAGTTTTTTTTGGTATATTTTCCAGTTGAATTTGCTTAGCATTAGGTACAGATTTGTTGGAATCACAAGTTTGAGTTGTGAACTATATGCAATTCAAATGTTTCTGAAGGTTTTTCAGGGTGCTGAATTCAATTCATATGTGTAGTCAATAATACATTTTAAATAACAAAAAATCATGATTTAACCAAAAAAATCACTGAATTCTGGCCAAAAACTCCAGACAACCCCTTGATCAACCTCGTTGGGAAAAGGTCTATATGTCGGACGATGGAAAATATATTTTTTTTGTCAAAGGATGTAGAATAAGCCATATTACAGAAAATATAGAAAGTGGAGGCAGGAAATGAATGACCAGAGGAAAATAAGTGAATAATAAAAGTATTGGGATGATGGAAATAGATTTTTTTGTGAAAGAATGTAGAATAAGCCATAATACAGAAAATATAGAAATAGAAAGTGGAGAAAGGGAATGAATGACCAGAGGAAAATAAGTGAACAATAAAAGTATTGGGAAGAAAATTGCAGAACATTGATAAGGCGATAAACACTCAGGAATAGTGATTTGGATGGATGTCAAGCTAATGTAAAAGATAAAAACGAGAAAGATGGAGAGGTGAGACAGTAGTGATTAACGATATAATAAATAACATATATGTCAAATAAGATTACAAAAGTATGAGGAAATGGATTTTTTTGAGGAAAAAATTTGTATTTAGTTACTAAATCTGCCTACCTAATTTATGATGAAATTGAAATTTCACTATAACTTAGTTCCATATACCATAGACTTGTATGAAAGTCTATAGCATTCACAGTCAGACCCAATGCAGTTCCATTTATGTATATTTGACCCATAAACTGACTACATTAAGATCACCTGTGAATTTGTACGTCATAGAATAAGTCATTGTTTTTCGATGCAAGAATTTCCAATACGAATGAATACATACCTGATTCAACACAATCTCTATAAGAGTACATTGCTTTGTGAAAGGTATCTGTAGAAAAAAGTTGATGGCTCAGTTCGGCTTGGGAAAAGGTTTCTAATATCACTTTTCATTTTTTAAATGAATGATTCATATCAAACTTTAAAGAAAAAGTGGCAAATAACTTCATTTTTAATAAACTAAGGCATTAAAACTTCACTTCAGCTGTAGGAACTAACTTTTTTAACTGTCTAGTTCAAGTTCCAAGAACAATGTGAACATGTGGTCAAATGAAAAGTTGTTGGAATTGCTGGCTAGATTTTGCACTTCCATCCTAGCTAACCCTAAGCCTGTTAGATGCACTATCAAAACCAGGCCATCTTTCAAGTGCCAACTGATAATTAAATTGTAACTCCATATAAATAATAAAATAATAATATAGCTTGTTAAATGCACTATCAAAACCAGGCCAAATTTCAAGTGCCAACTGACAATTAATTGTAACTTCCTATAAAATAAATTTTAGTTTTGATAAGATATATGGGTTTACTTTCATATATGCCTATCCAGTGTTTCGTGTCCTCTAGTTTCTGATACAAGTGGCCTTTGTTTATGTGGGCAGGTCAAAAGAATAAACAAAATTCAAATATAACAAAAACAAGTCGAAGACTGTTACGGCTGAAAGGCTTTCATTTAGCTCTTTCTTTCAAAGATCTATGTGACCGCGTTCCAGGGGTGAGGGATTAAATGCCTCCTACTTTGTGAATTTAAATTGTGTAAGAAGGTATAGTGCTATATGCAGAAGTATGCAATGTTTTTTTGCAGGGGTGAGGGATTAAATGCCTCCTACTTTGTGAATTTAAATTGTGTAAGAAGGTATAGTGTTATATGCAGAAGTATGCAATGTTTTTTGTTTGCTAGTTTGCTTTTGATTCACTGTGCTCGCTTTTGGCTAAAAACTGTGACCTAGTGATATTTAAGCCATCAAAATCATCTGGGGATTGTCTTTGGCCTAGGCCACACCAACCCTCAAAATGGCTAGATATTTTGCACACATAGAGTTTCAAATGAATGACTTGTGCTTTAACAAAATACCCTGTCACCAACTGTTCTACATCTTGTGGGTTGGATGTGTGTACTCTTATTGATGACCATATATGGCTTTTCTAATGTAATGTATGATGGTCTTCTTTAGTCAAACAATTTTTTTTTAAAGTTGAAATGGTTCGGATAATCCCAGTAAATGGCAACTGTTTGATTTTAGATATAACAATGTGGTAGATGTGTCTGACAAGCTACAAAAGAAACTCCGGTCAGTTAAGTCGCCACGATGGGGTATCTTTTTCTGTCAAAGTCATCCAGGACATGCACTTAGCTCCATCCACAAGAAATGGCCTCTGCATAGGCATGCTAGAAGCTCTGTTTTTTTCTGCTGAAGAAAGAAAAGAAAAACTCCCTTCTAACTAGGAAAAGCCAGATTGACAAGAAAACCGATATTTTTCAGTAAAGGCAGTAAGCTTACTCAGAATTTGAATCTGGGTCAGATTCCAATTGCTTATCCTTGTGTTTATTAGTAGACATATCTTGTCTTCTGTTAGAAATGTGCATCTGATTAAAGCTTATTTAAATGCATAGATTCTTCTGTCCACCAGTTGCAGTTCATCCCAGAATAGAGGATAATCTAGCTCACTAAACATGTTAATTAAGTAGCTGGGAACTTTACATTCCTATAATCCACCCAACACATCCATGAAAATGTGTCTTTCCTTCCTTTTTCAACAGTGTTCCCAATCTTGACAGGATTATTTGGTCTTATCAATATTTGGCATCTGGCGATGTTTTGACTGATCTATAATCTTGCATACCTTAGTCCTGGTGTGGTTCACGACCAGTGACTTAGTCAAGGTTCCCGTCAATCTACTATTTTACAGAAGATTGATATTGATAGGAATCATGAGACATGTTTTTAATTTGCAAATATCGTTGCTTTCAAAAAATGTTATCCTATAATGTTTTCATCACATCCTTCTTTACGGTATAATTGCATTTGCTTACTCTGGTAGATTTTATTTGCTCTGGAATCACTACGCCATTTTGGTGGTCATCATGCATTAACTCTTCTCGCAGGCTAGAGTAGAGATAGTCGTGACAGAGGGTGATGAAGGGCCAACTATAGTTTCTCTCGTCAAGAAAATTGGAGCATCCGCATTAATTTTGGGGCTGCGTAGTCAGAGTTTTCTCTGGAGGTATGTAGTTGTTCTAACTGGATTGGAATACGAATTTAGGAGGTACAGAGTTATTGGCGGTTCCGATCTTTGGTTCAATTGATTATGGTGCTTTATCTACCGCACTTGTGATTTTTTTGATCCATGTTTGTCATTTCTAGATTCCTTGGGAGGAAAGATATCTCAGACTATTGCATCAAGAATTTGGATTGCCGGGTTCTTGCAGTTAAGCCTAACAAAAGTTCAAGGACGGCTCTTCCTTTTCCTCAGCATGGTAGAATGGCTTCTGAAATTCAATCCTACAATACTGTTAGCGTTGTAAGCATCTAAAACGAGTTTATATGAGCAATGCCTCTACCTGTGTGCCTCCAGCATCATACCTCTCTAATGGGAAAAGCGGGAAAAAATTATCCGAATGTTAATTTCACTTGTTGCAATAGAGTTTTGTAACGGCTCCTGCATAAAAAGCTTCACCAGTAATCCTCTCATCTCTTGTTGCCCAGAGCTTGCACATTGTGGAAGTCACTAACCAAACTACTTGGATTCTCTGTTGGAGTTCTCTAGAAGTGGGAGAACACTGGAAGTAAGGGATAAATTACGCAGATAAAATATTGTCGACACCTATTTGGGTACTTTGTACTTGTGCATGATTGCATATGCAATGCCCTAAATTATTAGTTTCCAGTTTTGAGGGGACTTGCAGACACAATGTGTCCTTCACTTTCTCCCTATCATTGCATGCCGGCAATCTTGAAGAATTTTCAGTGAAGCAGTTCCATTCATGGGCTCCTTATTGCAAACGCTTCCTTCTTCCTTCTATTTTATGATGGAAAAAGGATGCTGCGAGGGGCATGCATTGCTAAGTAGACTGGTGCCACTTTATAAGATTTGTTGCCACCAACAATTTGACTTCTTATACATTCAATGTGCTAATTCTATGTTAATTGAAATACTTCAAGATTTGAGGCTTACGGCATATCCATGTGAATTCAAATTGTCTGCAATTCCAGGATGTGTGCTGCTGGAACATTCTGTTTTTCTGTTGGTTTGGATCTTAACGATTTCAATCCATGTTTTGTGTGTCAATATCGCCAGTGCCCACATTTGGGCCTTCGTCTCTAGCGGTTGCATTGGGATAGATCGATATGCGAACCCTAGTAGTTTGATTGAAGTGAAATCAATCTTGTCAATTGTCAATTAGGGTTAACCATGGATGGTGAAATGGAATTAGGGTTAACCATGTATGGTGAACCCATTTCATTATACATGATATGAATATAATTAACAATAAAGAAAGATATCACACACGTAAAATAAAGATAACACACAAGTAAAAAGACAGATATGCGATTGCAGTAGTGTATTCTTTCATATACTTAATTGTATTACTGTTAAATTGTGGGGAGAGTGATGAAACTAGATTAAGTTTTTTTAACTACAATGGTTAAATAATGGAAATTGTAAAAATAAAAATAAAAAAACATGTGGGAAAGGGAAAATTTTAATGGTTAAATGAAAATTGTAGAAAAGAAATATGCAGATATAAGAGAGTTTCTTCGGTGTAAATCATAAGAATTTCATTTGTTGAACCAACAAGTGTGGTTCATTATGAGAACAAGTTGAATGATCAAATGAGGCTTAGTATAATTAAATAGATAGAGGGGAAACTCCAACCGCTGTATTCCAAGACCTATATCGACAACTGCGAGATTTGACTCGATCAGGGGAATAACCAGTGTTTAATTACAAAAAAAATGATTTAGGTTCATTGAAATCTTAAAAACGAATGACCCTTTTAAACCACTTATATCTATTATAACTTAAATTAATTTACATTAATAATTAGTTAAATCTAAACATTATTAAATAAATATATAAATATCAGGATATTAAGTACATAGAATTGTGTGTAATATATGTAAATATATAGTAAAATAATAGTAGTCTATGGTATTAGGTTTCATCTTTTTTTTTTTTTTTTTGAGAGGAAACTATTTGGGGAAGTGTTGCTCAAATATAGATTGGGACATCTACTAAGTCTAATTTGACAATGAACCTTTGTAACTTAACTCACTATGTAGTAGTAGAATTATTTGAAGTGGTGTATATATAATTATTAAGAAAAGTATCTTCTATTAGTGAAGAATCTGAAAAATCTAAGACAATGTCCTTAGGTTGAGAGATAACAACATCCTTTAATTGTGGCAACTCATAAAGCATAAGTTTTTTTAGTTTTTTTTTTTTTGCAAAAAGAAAAAATCAACTAACTTTCTATTTCGAAAAAGTTATTTACATATTGCACATACCAAGATTTTTATTATTCACCATTTCTAGTAGAGCCTATGTCCAAGATTATAGTCTATGATCACATAGAATGTTATCATATCCAGACATATTGCTGAGATATGCACTAGTTTTAGAATAATCCTATGATCACAAGAAAGATAATCCAATCCGAATTGTAAAACTGTCTCTGTATGTAGCCTATCTCATTATACACAATATGTTCCCTAAATCACAAATATTTTACAAAATACTGGAGACAAAATACTAGATGTTCCATATCCATAGAATGGTGCCTCTATAATATGGATTTTCCCTGTCCTTTCGAAATTATCACGACAGAAAGCAATATAAACAATCTCCCTTGTTTATTTGTGTCTTATCTTAGATAAGGCATCTACAACAACATTTTGTTCCTTGTATATGTGTGAAAAAGTCAGTCCACAGGAACTTCATATCAACATTTTAATTCTTTTCATCCAATTTATGAGCAAGGGAGGTTCAAAGAAGACCACATCAATGCCCAATCAATAACCACTTTGGAGTCTTCAAAGACATCCATAGACACGATGGATAACCACTTTGCACAATACAAGACCCCCCAAAGTGCTATAATCTCACTTCATGTATTAGAACCCACCCCACTGTGCCAACAAAAATGACTATGGGTTTGATTGATCAGGTATCTAGCAAAAACATTTTACAAGGCTTATATTAAACATTTTATTCGGCAAAAATGTAAACTTTTTCCGAGTTTGATTGATTACTATAGGTTTATTATAAAAAAGTGATAAGCGAAATTGAAGAATAAAGTGACTTTCGTTCTCCATAGATATAACTTTGGTATTGATAACATGTAAGGCCCAAGAAGGAGGTTAATTCAACATGTAAACAAATTTATTACTCCTATCACCTTAATTTTGCTCACTCATGGCCCTAAAGCAACCATCATTGAAGATATTAACAATTTTACAAATTAATGCATAATACAACCCGATGTGTCACAACATGGCTATTTGCAAAAATTAATGCATAATACAACCCAATGTGTCACAACATGGCTATTTGCCAAAATTAATGCATAATACAACCCGATGTGTCACAACATGGCTATTTGCCAATATTAATGCATAATACAACCCGATGTGTCACAACATGGCTATTTGCCAACCTACTGAGCAAAGTCAACTTAAGTTCATTGCTCTCTTAGTAATGCTATGTTTACTTGGTCACACGAAGTACACAAAATCCTTTGATACATGTGTAACTTCTCTAGTCACGATATTTAGTGACATTTATAGCACATTAATGGCCAACAATTTTTCCATGTGACCATATGAAGTTGATTCAAACTCTTGTATCATGAATGCATGGTCCTTTGGCTTCTTGCTGATATCATCAAGCACATGGTGTCCAAAATTGGTGGATGAACAACATTCACATGAACAATTCAAGCATCATTTTTGTTTATAAAGAAATTATTAACTTAATGTGAAGTTAATCAAGTTCTCATTTTTTTAGAGTTCACATTTAGTGTTGTCTTTTCTACTCATTTTGAAAAGTTGTGATGCAACATCTACTTTTATTTGGGGATGGATGGGGCAATTTTTTGATATTATTAAATCTTTTTATATATAAAGTATCAACAATTTTTTTTTTTTTTTTTTTTTAATGTTGGGTTTTCAATAGTTTTTCAAGTTTTTGTTTTTTTGCCAAATATTGATTTTTTAAGCATTTTTCAAGTTTATATACTCTCCCTCTGTTTTCCAAGTTTGTCTACCCTCTTATCTCTCCCATTTTTTAATCCAAATGTTTGTTTTTTCAAGTGGTTGTTTAAGTTTGTCTAATTTTTATTTTATTTTTTAGATTAAAATATGAATTAGTTAACATTATGACCATGACGACTTGTACCCTTCGAAAAATGGCTCTAAATCTTCACTAGTAGAGAGAGAGAGAGAGAGAGAGAGAGAGAGAGAGAGAGAATGAATATAACTAATAGACAAAATTGTTTTGTTTCGTTTTCGTTTTTGTTTTTGTTTTTGTTTTTCATCCTTGTTGGAATTTGGTAATACAATTTCTAGTAAGATTGTGCTTTCTTATTGCTTAGCATAAATGGATTCAACTTCAAACTTTGCAGATTAAATAACCTAAATTCTCTCTCTCTCTCTCTCTCTCTCTCTTCTCTCTATATCTATATATATATATATATATAAACAATTGAGTTGAGATTATACTAACATCACACATGTTATTTTTGACAACTATTAGTATAACCTCTAGGTGCATCCAGTTCACCTCCTAGGATGACACATAAAATGTGGGGAAAAGAGAGGGTGTTGGGGGGCGAAGAGGGTGGAGAGGAATTGAACATGAGACCTTCATCATCCACAAAGATTTGTATATCACGAGCTTTCCAAATGAACAAACCTCTAAAGATTATTTTTCTTTTGTTAATTGATATTTTTTAATAATTTACATTTAAAAACAAAAGAAATTGATAAAATAAAATTGTGTGTGTACGTCTATATACATTATAAAGAGAAAGATCAATTTAAAAAATGACAGACCACTTTCCTATTCTTAAAAAAGAAAAAGAAAAGAAGTAAAAAACACTTTTTTTTTAAGGAAAGGAACTAACATTTATTTTAAGAAAGAAAAAACACCTTAAAATACAAAGCTAAAATAATAATAATGATCAAAACTAAACTAAGTTTTAAATTTAACCTTTCCAAAAAGCAGATCAAAATTCAAAAAACAAATAAAAGACAAAATATATGATTAAAAGAATAATTTTAAATAATTATTAATATAATTAAAAACCTTTAAAAAATATTGAAAATTGTAATTGAAAAAATTACGAATAAAATTGAAATTACAAAAAATGATAAAATATAAATAGGAAATAATAAAAAATAACTTAATAAAAAAAAGTGAAATTAAAACTAGGAAAAAAAGAGCACAACGATGATGAATCCCCCTGTAATGGTCATTGACAACTTGTGTGATAGCTAAGGTTGCAACATGGAGGAGTGTTCTTGTTTGTCACATGAGCTGTGAGGGCTTCTTACAAGGGAGTGGTGTATTGTTGAAGGCCCCCATTGCTTTTTTTTGCTAGAGGAATTAACAATTGGGTCACTCTCATGTTTGCGTGGCATGGGGTTGATTCCAACCGCTACCACTATAATGCCAAGGTGAACCACACCACCCCCAACACCTAGCCATGGTAAAAATCAGGGGATTTGAACTTGGAAACTCTTAGTACATAACACTTCATTTTCACAAAGATTACCAATTAAGTTGCCGCCGAGAACTGACATAACCTCCTTTGTGTGTTTTGTTTTTATTTTTTCATTTTGTATTTTCTTATTTATTTATTTATTTTTTTGGTATAAATATTTCATTTTATTTTTTTCTTATTAAAGAAAACATTTCGATCTTTTCTTTTTCCTTTTTTTTGGTAAAATAAGATTCCATTGATCAGCCCAGGTATAAAAGATACATCATCACCTTGTTACATCATGGTATGCCACATGGGAAACTAGACCAATGACGAAACATAAGAGATTTTGTCCAAAGAAATATAGATAAACTGTAAAAGCAAGCTCTAGTGGCTCAACATCTCTGACAACTAAATAAACCAAAAGTCCCATATGAATCAACAAAGAAGAAATGACATAAAGAAGGCTCAAAGGATGCATGACCAAAACACATTATATCCATGGGGGAGAGCTACTGCATGTTATGATACAAAAGGGAAGAAATCGGTTGGCGCTGCAGGGGTACCTAGAGAAGCAGTTTCCTTTATTTTCAAGAGGGAGGCCTTGGGTTTGGCCAACCTCATGGACATATCCTTGTGCTCCAATGAGAGTTGTTTGCCTCACATGCTTCGTCGACAAAGCACCTTGATCGAGCAAAAAAGGATCCTCCCAAGGCTCTAGGGAAGGGGAGCAGAGCTCCTTGTCCTTGAGGATCAGGCTGAGGCATTTCTTGTAGAATTTGAAGATTCACAGGAGCCCTAAGTGCCTGAGATAGAAAAATTAGGATCTGCATAGCCTAGATGAGCAAAACGATCTACCACTTTGTTTCCAGAGTGCCTTGTGTGAGTGGGGATGATAACCGAGATGAGTTTGAGAAACTTTGCAATTTGAAAAATAAAATTGTTTACACACAATGAAGTAGAAAATTTTTCAATTCGGGTTCCATTCTACAAATGTTTGATCATGTTGATGACCATATTTGAGTCCCCTTCCACTACTAGCTTGTGAAGTTGTTAAGAATTAAATGTAACCCTTTCTCCAGATCATAGAATTTTGCAACATTGTTGCTATTAACTCCCATGACACCCACAATAATGAAGCATGGGTTTCCTTCTTGATCTCTGAAAAGGCTTCTATATCTTGCAGGACTGGGGTTCTCACTAGAAGCACCATCAAAGTTAAACTTAAGGAAATGAGAGGGAGGAGGATGCTAAAGAGAGGAGTCTGACAAAGAAGGAGGGCGGAGAGGGAGAAGGGTATCTAAGGGATTTTGAAGGGGAAAAGAGAGGGCTACTAAAATAGAAATCTCCTCTAGGTGCAAAGACCAATTATCCTTCATCCATGGCTCTAAGAGCACTGATTCCATGATATTTTTGGTGATGGTTGACCACACTGCAGAGGGATTCAAGAACAACCCTTTGAAATCTCGTGGTTACGCTCTTTCCATAGAGCCTAGAAGGTGAATCTTGGAAGAAATTCCTAAGCTCAAAGCACAAGCAGGTTCTTGAAGGCTTTCTTGTCCCATGAAACATTGAGGGTCAAAGGTCCCTTTTCAGAGTGTATGACTGAATTTCCGAAAGTAGAGATCACATTGTGCAATTTCTTTTCCATAAATGAAAAAACTTGGAATATATGGATATGAGTGGATTCTAAAGAGCTTTGAAAAAGATAACACATTAAAAGACCTTCAAATCCCCTCCTTTGAATGTAATCCCAAGTGAGTGTTTGGTTCATTGCCAATAATTAAAGAAAATGAGCTACCTTCAGCCACATGTTGGCCCACCAAATTCTATCCCAGATGTGTTCCTTAGGAGGGTGATTATCTTGCATGAGAAAGGCATAAGCCTCCTTTACAAAGAATGAGACATATGGCGAATAACCCCATCTTAATTTGTCCTCATCAACCACTGTATGGATATTCCTTTGTTGCAAATTTTTTTCCAAGAAATCCCATTCCTCTAAGGGAATCTCAAAATTATAGTCTTCCCTACACTTCCAAGATCTCCAAATCAAATGTTCAATTGTGCTACTCCAATAATGAGCAACCTTTTTTAAACCTTTACCTTGAAGAAGAACAGAAAGGTTCCTGAATTGATCTTCGCTTCCTAATTTTGGAAATTATTGCCATGAGTCCAACCAAAAGCGATCCCTTCCTCTATTTATCACCTCCTTGAATATATGATGTTGCACCATCACCTTGTTCTAATCAACTAAATTGTAAATGGATGAGCAAGGAGAGAAGTGAATCACATGCAACTTTGTGACTATGCTTCTCCTAGTACTTTACTTACTGTCCTAGATAGCCTTTTGGAGGCCCTCTCCTTCTTGAATCCATCACCATCAAAACTTAGTGCCCATAACCTTGCCAAGAGCCTTCGGATCGTGAAGACCAAGGCCCCCCTAAACTTAGGGAGATAGATTTTATCCCAAGCCAAAATTTCCCATTTTTATTCATGTGAAGCTCCTCACAAAAAAAAAGGTTCAATATAGAATTTTTATGGAGCAGAGAACTCCTTTAGGGGCAACAAGAACCAGAATTCTGTAGATTGGAAGGACTTGCAAAATATAATTTAGGAGGACCAAACATGCCTCTATATTCAAAGCGTGGAATGTCTAGTTTTATAGCTTATAAGAGTTTTTCTCTATGAGGTACTACCATTGAATAATTTTCAGATATTTTTCCACTAGTGGAGCCCCTACATAAATGATGGGAAGTGATGATTGCTAGAAAACAAGAATTCTGGATAGATGAGCTTGAATGTTAGGATGAGTATTGAATAAGAAAAACTAATATTTGGTAGGGTTGATCTTTGTGCTGGAGGCCATCATGAAGACGTCTAGGAGAGACTTTAAAGCACAAGATTCACCAATAGTGGGGGCCCCCATTAGCATAGTGTAATCTATGAACTGTTGGTGTGAGACTGGGGTTAGATGATTGTTCAACTGAATGCCCCTAATATCACCTTTGAACTTAGATTCCATTAGATAACAACCCAAACCCTCAATTGCTAATATAAATAGGAAGAAGGAGAGGGGGTCTCCTTGTTGAATTACCCAAGAGGAGTTGAAAGTAGCTGTAGGTGAACCATTGAGAAGTATGGAGAAAAGGGGGTCGCAAACAAATATGCAACCCAAGCTATCTATTGCTCCAAAAACCAAAATCGCACAAAACATGATATAAATAACACCAATTGAGCTTGTCAAAGGCTTTAGAAAATTCCAACTTTATGACCATACCCTCCTTTTTGAACATTTTAGTGGAATGGATGATTTCATAAGTAACGACAATGCCATCAAGGATTTTCCTACCTTCCACATAACCCAAATACTTCAAAGAGATGACAAACAAAAAAAGTGGCTTTAATCTTTTGGAAATGATTTTAGATAGAATTTTGTATATCACATTGCACAAACCAATATGCACAAAGCCACTGGGCTCCAAATCTTGAGAAGATTTTGGAACAAGAGTAAAGGAAGTAGCATTGTGGTGTTGAAAATTCGCAGCTAAGGGAGAAATTCCCCCATTTGGGAAACCCAACAAACCCTAAGGAGTCCCCACTTGCCCTCGGAAAAATTAAATTTTCACATGGAAATATATCATTTTGAATGTGGATCCAAGTCACCTCTAAAAGTACAAGTTGGCCTGAAGGAGAAATTCGATCCCTAATACCACATATAAATAGTCCATGCTTGAAATCACTTGGAGGCATCACACCATACATATCTCTTCATCATTTGGTTCGAACATCTTTGAAATACCTCAGGTTTACTTAACACATGCGAAAGGAGGAGGGCGAATTCTATTGACCAACTTTAACTTTTTGTTTTGGGACTATTTGACCAACATTGACTTGAGGAGAATTTGAATTCATTTGAATGTTTTTGGATCTATTTTTGGAGGACGATTTGACTGAGATTTTGAACTATTTTTTTTGGGAATTTTGGCTATCGTTGACTACGGATCTGAGTTAGGTTTGACCATAGGTTGATTTGGTGTGTTGACCAAATTTGAAGGTAGATTCTTGGACTGTTTTGCCTAGGTTTGACTGAGCAGAAGAGGCCAAATAATTTGATACGTTGACCAAAATTTTCTAGGCACATCGACTGTTCACTGGTTGAGGCTATGTTGACTTTGACTTTGAAAGGGCTGAAAAATTTCAGAATTGGTATTTCACTAGATTTGACTTTTTGTCTCATCTTTGAATGGATATTGGATTACTGATTGGGATTGTTATGCAACTAGATCATAAAAATAAAGAAAATATAGATCAACAACTTGAAAATTAGCCTCTTTGAGGGGGCAACATCATTTACATCACATAAATGAACAATTCTTGGATGATACAAATGACAAGACCTCCTTGGTATATATAGGAGTCTAAGGGGTCACAATATAATCAGAGGCTAAATAACAATAATAATATAAGTGCACAAAAATAACAATAATGGGTTTCTATGGGGCACAACAATAACATTATGGGGGATACATGGGCACAACAATAACAATATGAGGCTACACTAACAATGACAATAAGGGCAATACACTAGTATTATAAGGACCTAAAATGCTCCTCTCCTTCAAAAAAAGTATTGTCCTTAATACTTGAGTAGTTTTGGATGCTTATATATAAATTCTCATCCTCCCATGTGGAATATTCAACAGGTAAGTGGAAAATTATTCCACTTAATGAGTACTCTGAAATTGATTGATTTTGTAGTTTTTGGGTTCTTGTTTCCGTGGCTGCTATAGGCTCCAATATTAATTTTCCTTCTTCGTCAAGTTCTAGCAATATCATTTTAACTAGGATCTTGTCACCAATAACCTTTTTTAAGCATGAAACATTGAAAACTGGGTGTACTTAGGAAGATGCAAACAACTCCAATTTGTATGTTAGAGTACCAATATTTTGCAACACCTTGTAAGGACCATAATACTTTGGTGATAATTTATTATCCTTCTTAGCTTGCTTGAGGGACATTTGTTTGTATAATTGTATTTGTAAAAATACCTATTCACCTACATCAAAACTTCTTTAACTGCGATGTTGATTTTCCTGTTGTTTCATTTGATTATGCGGCAGAGTGAGGTTATCCTTTAAGAGTTGGAGAACTTGTTGTTGATGCTTAATGTGATATTCCATTTCTTGAACCTTAGAATTTTCTATTAAAGATGATGTGATGGACAATGAATGATATCCATAAAGTGCCATAAATGGTGTCATTTTTGCTGCAGTATAGAAGGAAGTGTTGTCCCACCATTCAACGAGAGGTAACCACTTGACCCATTGTGTTTGTTTATCATATACAAAGCAACGAATATATCCTTCCAAACATTTGTTCACTATCTTAGTTTTCGTGTCATGATTGAGGATGATAAGATGAGCTATGAGTTGATTGAGTACCAAGACAAGAAAATAATTCTGTCCAAAAATTTCTTGTGAAAATGGGATCTCTGTCACTGACAATAATCTTTGAGTTTCCATGTAGCTTTTGAATTGTTTCCATAAATGCAGTAGAAACTATATTGGCTTTAAAAGGATGAGATAATGCACAAAAATGTGCATACTTGTTAAGTCTATCAACTACCACCATGATGACATTATTTCCTTTATACTTGGGTAAACCTGTGATAAAATCCATTGGGACCTCCTCCCAACATTGACCTAGAATGGATAAAGGTTGTAACAAACCCAGGGTCTTAATTGTCTCAACTTGGTTTTGTTGGAAAACCAAACATTCTTCCACAAACTTCTGAATATAAGATTTAAGGCCATCCCAAAAAAATTCATTCTTGACCGTGTGGTAAGTTTTTAAAAATCGTAAGTGCCCTCCTAAGAGGGAGGTGTGCAATTCCAAAAGAATCTTTTCTTTGAGTTTGGAATTCTTATAGAGATATAGGTGATCTTTGTACCATAATGAATCATTCTTCTAGATAAATGTATATGATGTACTGGGATCTTGCTGCAAATTTTGAATAAGTGTCCACACCTTTTTGTCATTCTTCCATTTATCCATTGATTAAGTTGTCCAATCAGGTTGGATAATAGAAATGGAGCAGAGAAATGCTTCCACATCCTCATCCTTTCTTGAGAGTGCATCTACACCAACATTTTGGTTTATTTTTTTGTAGATGATTTGAAAGTTATAGCCCAACATATTTGTGACCCATTTTTGGTGCTCTTATGAAGATAATCTTTGTTCCAAAAAGTATGTAAGACTAGTGTGATGTGTTTTTACCTTGAAGCGTCTTCCCATTAGGTAAGGTTGTCATTGATTTAGTGCATGCAGTATTGCCAACATTTCCATCTCATAAATAGGTTTGTTTAAATACTTTCCTTTGATTGGACGACTTTCAAACTTAATGGATCTTCCTTCTTGCATTAATACAAAACCAATTCCATTTCGTTAGGCATCACATTCCACAATAAAGGTTTTTGTGAAGTTTGGTGTAGCTACGACCAATGCTTGGCACATTACCCCTTTAAGATGTTTAAAGGCCTTAGTTGTGTCCAGAGTCGAAGAAAATGCATCTTTCTTCCATAATGTTGTTAGAGGCATTGCGATTCTCACATAATTCTTAACAAACCTGTGATAAGGCCTTGTCAACACGATAAATTCTTGAAGATGCTTTAGGGTTGTGGGGATTTTCCATTCATTAATGGCTTGAGTTTTGTTAGGGTCTACCTTAACAACTTCATGAGATACAATATGACCCAAATATTCCACCTTCTATACTCAAAAGAAACATTTGGAGGTTTTTGCATATAATTGTTTCTCCTCCAATGGTTTGAGCACCCTGTCAACATGTTGAACACGATCCTTCCAAGACTTGTTGTAGATTAGTATATCATCAAAATATTACTAACACAAATTTTCTAAGGAAGGGTTTGAAAATGGAATTAATCAAACCTTGAAATGAGTAAGGTGCATTAGTAAGGCCAAAAGGCATGACAAAAAATTCATAATGACCTTCATGAGTTTCAAATGTTGTTTTCATAGTGTTTTCAGTCTTCATTCTAATTTGATGATATTCTAAACAAAGATCCAACATGGTGAAGTAAATTGTGACATGTAATTCATCCAAAAATTCATCAATGACAAGAATGATAAATTTATCTTTAATAGTGAGCTTGTTGAGCTCCCTATAATCCAGACACACATGCCATGATCCATCCTTCTTGTGCATTAATACTTCTGGAGAAGAGAAAGAACTTTGAATAGGTTGAACTATACCGACCTCTAGCATTTCTGCAACCATACATTCAATTTCACTCTTTTGGGCATATGGATATTTGTAAGGCCTTATGTTTGGAGGAACACTTCATGGAATCAAGTGAAAGCATGATCATAATCACGAATTTGTGGGAGGCCTTTGGGAGTCTCAAACACCTTGGAATGATTGTCCAAGACTTTTTGGAGATTTGGAGAAATAGATGATTTCGATGTTTGAACCTCTAGTGAGCATAATCATGAAATTATGCCTTCTTGTTATTTCTTCAAAAACTTTTTCATGCCATTAGAGATGATTTTCTTCCATGGTTTCATTGTGATACCCCTTAATTCAATTTCCTTTCCTTCCCTAAAAAATTTCAAGAAAAGTTCTCGAAAATTAAAAGCGATCATCCCCAAAGTTTGTAACCATTGGACTCCTGGGACAACAACAACACGAATCATTAGAATGGAAAGCATTGGACTATTCAATACATATTCTCCCATGGTTATCTTGATATTATGGAACTTTCCAGAGCAATTTATAGTTCCTCCATCTGTAACCATCACTTGACACTCTGGTGTTGGATATAAAAAGCAATTCAATTCCTTGGCTATCTTACAATGAATAAAATTATGAGTACTACCCGAATAAACCAATGCTATTACCTTTTTCTTCTTGATATATCCTTCTATCTTGAGAGTTTGAAGAGTGGTGATTCCCACCAATGCATTACAAGATATCGTCAGATTCATTTCTTCTTTTTCTGGGGTTGGTTCTTGGTGTATATTATCTTGTTTTGATGTTTCTTATTTCTTTTCTTCCTCATCTTCAAAATCTATGTAAAATAATTTCTTCTCAACACACTTGTGACCTTTAGTGTATTTTCTATCAGAACTGTAACAAAGCCCTTTTTATACTTCTTCCTCCAATTATTGTGGTGTCAACTTTGTATGTTGTGGAAGGTTAGTAGTAGCAACACTTCCATTTTTATAGTTGTGAGTGGTAGACTTCCTTGTTACCATAATTTTTCTTTCAACTTTTCTTTCCACCTTTAATGCCTTATCCAATGAATCAGGTTCCCAAAGGTGAACCTCATGTTGGATGTTATCCTTTAAATTTCATATGAAGAAATCAACCCTATGCCTCTCTGGAATATCACTTGCCTTGACATTTAATCTTTGTAAGTCCTCAATTGCTCCACCATTGAATCCTTTTGTTTGAGATTTATCAAATGGCTAAAGAAGGTATTTCTCTTCATATCCTCATTATTTTCTACCAATTCTTCTGTAAAAATTGTCGAGTTGACAATTTTTTTACGATAACAAAGCCATTGATACCACACAAACATATTTTTTTCTAAATATAAAGATGTAATGCATACCTTTTGTGTGTTCGACACATCATTTAGATTAAAGAATTGCTCCATTTGTAGTATCCATGTTACTGGATCCTTTCCATCATACTTCCTCATATCTATCTTTGGAATGTGGTTAGTCTTCAATCCACTTTGGGAGTGTCTAAAATCATAATTCATATTCTTTTTATCCTCGTCATGATTTTTGTGGAGTACCTTGTCACCACTAGAAAGCTTTTCTTATAGCAACTTTGTCAAACATTCCTTCAAACCTTCTAGGTCCCTTTTCATTTTTGTGTTTAAACCATCCTTCAAAATTTCCATATTGACATTCATCATTGCTTCCATGTTAGATTTCAAACCATCCATCTTAGCTTCCAGTTCATTTTTGGTTACTCTTTGCGAGAGTGAAATTTATTGCACTTGGACTTGTAATTTTGATATATCATGTTGCACTTCTTCCTCTTCTTCATGCATCATAATAGAGCTTTCTGGTTACATTAGGTGTGTCCATTTTTTTTTTTTTGAGGCATTTTGGAATAAAACAAAAATATCTATGCTACACTAAGCCCTTTGAATCACTTCAAACTATTTTTTCAAACAAATGTTATGTAAAATTAAAAAAGCACACACATTTTTCTTGCTTTTCTCAGAATCTTGATATTGAAATTGTTGTATATCTTTAATTTCAGCTCTCCAAGGTTTGAAATTTCGTCTTGTGGTATCCATATGGTTCTTCTTTCCAATGCCACAATTAAGATGAATATTGGATTGTTCAAGATAACGTTACGCCCAATCTTCCATAGTGATCTGATTATGGTCTAGTTCATTAGAGAAAATTTGTATGTAATGCCACATGTTACCATTTCAACCGTCAACACTGGAAATGATACAAGAAAAACTACATCCCATTAAATTTCAAGAATTTAAAAAAAAATTCAAATCTGATGCTCGTAGTGAAAGTTATGATGATTTTCCCTAGGTCACCCATTTGAGATTGAATTCTAGAGCTTGAAAAAACCCTAACTTCTTCAGACCATATATCAGAAAATATAGTGAACCAAGATCTGAAATTTGTACACAAATTTCACCAATATTTTATCTCATTGTGGTTGAAATTCTAGCTTCTTAAGCCTCGTAGAAAAATTGTTATAGAGAAAATTCCAAGATGGCTCGTTTGAAGTAGTCAAACCCTAGAATCCGATGCTTTGATACCAAATGTTATGAAACAAGATCACAAAATAGAAAAAAATATAGATCAATGACTTGAAAATTAACCTCTTTAAGGGGGAAACCACCTTTAGATCAAATAAATGAATAATTTTTGGATGATACAAATGACAATACCTCCTTGGTATATATAGGAGTCTAAGGGGCTGCAATATAATCGTAGCCTACATATGTTAATTTTCTTAGGGAACCATTGTTATTTGCTATGATAGTTGCACTTCATCATTAATACATTAAGTTCACCCCATATCATCATCACATTATTCAGAACTACACCATTATACATCAACATATGAAATTACATAGAAATAAACAACATCACCATCATCATCAATGCAATAGAACATAAAAGGAACCGTAGAAGAAAGCATGCACACATATAGAGACACAAGGATTGGTCCAAGACCAGGGAAAAACCCACTATGGGGAAAACCCTTGCAAATATTCTTCTTTTTAGATCATCATGAAATTATCTAGCAAAAGAGAGTACAATGATCCATAATGTTATTTATGCAATAAAACAATAATGATATCTATGAAACAGATCTAATCATGCTAGGAATCAAAAACCCTCATACAACTAATATCAACTGCTGTATACTACTGATGTCAACTATTGTATACTGCTGTCACTGTTTTGAACATTGCTGAGCACTACTCTCACTGTGAATGAGCCCAATACATATGATTTCAATGGAAACTAACAAATCATATCTACAGATCTATAGATCTATATAACAGTAGAGAGAAACCCAAATCTACCATATCACTGAAGTCAACTAAATTCAAGATGTCAAACCCTAGATTTGAAATCGGGTTACTCTCATCAAAACTGTCTATGTGTGACCAAAACTCCCTGGTTTCTCTCTCGGTCACTATATGCGAGCGACTGTAACTACAGAGTTGCTTTCAGGAAGCTATTGGGTGATAACAGGTGTCTTTTAAAACTCCTAATTTCCTCACATTAATTATCAACGTGGGTAAGTCTTTTTGTTTCAAGAGTGTATACAATATGTGCAAGCTATACATCTAGAGAGTAATGCTTTTTTAGTTGAACTATAAAACTTGATACAAGAGTAACTGGATGCAATCAAAAATCTCAAGCTGTAACTTTTAAATGAAATAATACATCTAAGCATCAGGACTTAATTTCAAGCAAAACCACAATCAAAGCTGAAGCAAGAAATTCAATTGAAAATAGCATCAACTGAGAGCATAGTCGCATTAACCAATCTCTTCTAGCTGATTCTATCTAAATCACACTCAATCTCAATTAAGCAATTCAAATGGAAATGATGTCAACTGAGAGTTTAGTAGAATTAACCAATCTCTTTCAACTGATTCTATAATAACCACACTCAACAAGATTCAATGCATTAACTAATGATCAATTTAATCTACAGTAATCATAAATGGAATTAAATAACAAAGTTGTGAATCACATAATGAAGGTAAACTAACTTCAATACAGGAAATCGGAAAATAAAAAATAAGATAAACTCACAAAGAACAGAAAACATCAAACCATTCAAACTTGCGTAAATTAGAAAATATAACACAAAGGGGTAGCAGTCTGATCCACTAGAGGCCAGGCCTTTAGCCACCAGCGAATACTACTGAGCTACTTCAAAGGATACGAATGAACAACAACGTAAATTATGTATTAACCATCGAACTCAATCCTCATTACAATATGGTCGTGTTCCTCAAAAGCATCAGTCTGTAAATTAAAATTACAATTTGAAATAAATAGATCTCGATCCCCTTTCCTCCTATCCTATCATATCTCTATTAATCCATGATAATCCTCTTTGATATCTGTTCTCATTTAAATACGTAGAGAGCAGAGAGAAGTTACAACAGATATTATTACAAAATGATTCCCATAACAAAATTGGATTGTTCACAACAAATTGATCAGCAAGGTCATATCTAAAATATCTTTCCATCAGCATTCAACAGGAACATGTCAAATTTGGTATTGTAACTGAGATCATTTGGAAACCGGTCACAACAACGAATTTGAGAAAAATGTCTTTAGAGAACCTTCCATTTCTCTTAATATGGACCGAATTTGGGAAACCTTCTTAGAGAAAAACTAATTTGGTCTGTTCTGAACAAAACCCATGTTTAAGATTTTCCAGATTCTTCTCCATTTGCCCGAAACATCCACTACAAAACTGTCACTTCTTATTCCTTCGAATTTCTGAGTTGGAATATTTAATGATGAGCTGGAGATCAAATTTGCAATCTGGAAAATATCTTGGAGGCTAAAATAGTGAGTGACATTATACCAATTTTATTAATAAACCATCATTGGTAAAATCATGCATAATAATCATCAATTTATTAAAAATAAAGGAGAAGAAATAATATTTATTCATAAGAGCATAAATAATTATAAAATGGAATTATATGATAAATCATGATAAATGACGTGATAAAGAATGGTAGAAATGAATGAAATAGGCGTCAAAGAGTGATAATAATAATGACAAACTAGTGGCCCAACATACGCCCAAACTGAATATATTGCATATCCTCATGCAACTTAAAGACTCTGTATTAACCAAGCAATAATACAAAAATTGTTCATCCCAACTCATGAAATGGATGGAACAAATGAGTTCTTCCTCAAATAATGAATATTCAATTTTAGCAATGTTGATGAAGGTGTAACAATTTTCACATTGACGTTCAACTATACATATATGAAGTTACAACAAAATATGATATAAGTGTTAGGATATTCCGACAAATAGGAATAGTTAAGTATAACTTGGTCTATTATAGAGTTAGGTAAAGTGTGTTTCTTTACTATGTACTTTTGTAACTTACAATCCGACAGTCACGATATGTAGTGATCCGACGGTTCATTCTCTCATTGGTATTACGGACACTTGATCCATGGCTTAACACCCGATTGGTCCATGATCTCTATTTAAAGAGCATGGAGGGTCATTTGTAGGTTAACTTTTCACGAGAGAAGCTTATGTAAATTTTCATTATTTTATTAATAAATTGCCTGAAGTGGCCGCGTTGGCTCAGGCCGTGGACTGTTTCCCTCTTTGAGGGCTTTAACCACGTCAAAAATACTGGTGTATTGATCTGTGATCTGTTTGTGAGCGGTGTCCTTTGGTGTTCTTTCTGAGGAACTTACCTTGTAAATTCCTACATGGTATCAAAGCTATTTGAGGGCCGCGTCCGTTGGTGATCCAAATCTGAAGCTGGTAGAACTGCATCCTACTGTCCTTTCCTAGATCTACTATTTCTGACTGCTTTCGGGCCGAGAGGACTGCTCTGTTGTTTTAGGAGCATCTTTTCCATTGAGGAACCCTTTTCGTTTCACGCAAAAAGGTTTCTGGTAGCCCTAGCTACGTCAATTTTAAGATCTAGAGGTATACAATGTTTTTTTGCAGTTTCTAGTTATTTTTCTCTCTGTTTATTATTTCGGTTTATTTAGCTTCTTTTTTATTACCGGATCTATACCTTTCATTTCTGTGTATGCTCTTTGCTTTGTGACTCTGTCCAATATAGGAAAATCAGAAACAAAAAGGAAGGATTTTTCTCATGCGTATGCTCTTTTTCGCTGTGCCTTAGTGTGATCTCGGAAAATTAGAAACATTGAGGAAAATATTTAGTTTCCGGGTAAAGCTAACTTTAAGCCATAAGGTTTGTTTTTTTTGTATGTCCGTGTTGGGTTTTGTGTTTTTTGTTTTGTAAGGAGAAAAAGAGCTTTCTCAAGCAAGCACACAATCCAAAGCTTCAGTGACCAAAAAAAAACAAAGCCCCCCCCTCCTCTCTCTCTCTCTCTCTCTCTAAAACTTTTTGTTTAGCTCACTTGGTTCAAAGCTAATTTATGAGAGTAGAGGTCTTGGGTTCAAATCTCCTTTTTGTTGGAAAAGGGGCATTTTTTTCATTTCCGCACATTTCAGCACTTCGTCGGCGCCTTCATCAACGTTTCTTCAAAAAGCTATAACTTCTTCATCCGGAAGCCGTTTTCAGAGCCGTTTTTTTTGAACCAGCCTAATTTTTCGAGATCTTTCCATTGGAACACGTAGTTTTAGCATATATATCTTCAGTTTATGTTAAAATGGAAAGTCCATGCCAAGTTATTCTTGACAGCACCAACTACTTCCAATGGTGGTCCTACATTGTGGATTTACTTAGAAGTAAAGGTCTTTATAGAATAGCCTCAGGCCAAGAAACCAAACTGAAAGATGAAGATAAGGCAGCTAAATGGGAAAATAGGCAAGACCAAGCACGTGGGTTGATAGGGATGTCTATTTCTCCAAATCTTAGATTCCATATTGCAGAACTTGATACTCTTGAAGAAGCAATGAAGCAGATTACTAAAGTTTTTGGAATCAAAAATGAACCTAGAGCCCATCAACTTGAAAATGAGTTGCTTACATTGGACCCCAATAATTTTTCTTGCATTGAAGATTTTTTGTCCAAGTTCAAGATCCTTAGACTTCTCTTCGAAGGTGTTAATGTTAAGAAAGAAGATAATAACCTTATCTATTCCATTCTTACTAAGTTGGGACTAGCCTACTCTATGTTTGTTTCCACCTTCCATTCTACAAGAGAAGCCTTCATTTCTCAAGGACAAACCTACAAGCCCCCTTCCTTTGATTTTTTAATAAGAGAACAAGAAAAACTCTTACACCTTGGTCTTCTTAATCTTGGAAACTCTTCTAAGAAAGCGTTAACCACCCAACGACAACCAAATTCAAAGAATCCTAAGAAGTCGTATCCTAAAAGGAATGGTCCAAAACCGAACAAGGATCCTGAGCAATTTCAACCTCAAAATGAAAAATCATTTCACCAGAATGATAAGGTAAATAATAACAAAGGGAAGAAGATTGATAGACATTGCCACTTTTGTAATCGAGATGGCCACTTAGAATCTAAATGCTTTAAGAAGATGGAAGCCTTGGAAGCAG
>APFE031320792.1:0-84440 GCA_000404065.3 Pinus taeda | reverse complement strand
ACCTTCTCCCCTGTTTCCAAAATGAACTCTATCCGCCTTGTTCTTTCCCTTGATGCCTCTTTCAAATGGGAAGTCCATAAGATGGATTTTCAATCCGCCTTCTTGCATGGGGATTTACATGAAGAAATCTATATGGAACAAACTATTAGGTTTATACAAACAGACTTCAGTCTTGTATGTTGGCTTAAGAAATCCATTTATGGTCTCAAGCAAGCTCCTCGGGCTTGGTATGCCAAAATGGATAGCCTTCTTTTAGAATCTGGCTTTTCTAGGTGTCATTTTTACAATACGATCTACACCAAGAAAGTTGGCAAGTCTCTTATCATTCTTGTTCTTTATGTTGATGATATTATCCTCACTGGTAGTGATCCCAACCTTATCAACCATGTGAAGTCCAGCCTTAAAAATAAGTTTGAAATGATAGACTTAGGACACTTACATTATTTTCTCGGTCTTCAAGTCTTGAAATCTAAAGAAGGTATTTCCCTCTCCCAATCCAAGTATGCCTGTGATCTTCTACGCCATTTTCACATGGAAGATTGTAAGCTAGCTCCTTCTACCTTTCAGTTTGGATTCAAACTTTCATTCACTCGTACTTCCCCAGAAGTTGATGTTACCTTATACCGTCAACTTGTAGGGAAACTTTTGTATCTAACCCATACACGTCCTGACCTTTCCTTTGCTGTTGGCCTTGTTGCTCGGTTTATGAAAACCCCACGTGAAAGTCATTGGAAAGCAGATAAAAGAATAGTTCGTTATGTTTGAGGTACAATTCAGTTTGGAATTCATTACAGTGCCGAAGCATCTCCTCTATTGGTTGGTTTCACTGATTCTGATTGGGCTGGTGACCCAGATGATTAGAAGTCCACTGCCGGTTATGTGTTCACTCTTGGTTCAGGACCTATTACATGGGCTTGCAAGAAAGAAGGTGCCATTTCTCTTTATTTCGCAGAAGCAGAGTATCGTGGTGCCGTAGAAGCTAGTAAGGAAGCGTTGTGGCTTCGTCAGATCCTATCAGAGTTTGGCTTTCAACAGCAGCATTCAACTACTCTTTGGTGTGATAATCAAAGTGCCATTCAACTATGCAATGATCCAGTCCAGCATTAGCTTAGCAAACACATTTAAGTACACATGCACTTCATCAGAAAGCTCATTCATGACCATGTTCTTGAAGTGCAATATTGTTCAACAGATGATCAAGTTGTAGACATCTTTACAAAGGCTCTCACAGAGGCGAAGTTTACTAAACTTTGATTTATGGTTGGAGTTCAGGGAGTTGTCACTAAGGGGGGATAGGCTCTAGTGCCTCCTCCCTTCTCCTATTGTGTCATATTTGTAAATCCTTCAATCCTATCCCAAGTCATTCTTAAGGGGGGATGTTAGGATATTCCAACACATAGGAATAGTTAAATATAACTTGGTCCAATATAGAGTTAGGTAAAGTGTGTTTCTTTACTATTTACTTTTGTAACTTACAATCCGACGGTCACGATATGTAGTGATCTGACAGTTCATTCTCTCCTCGGTATTACCGACACTTGATCCATGGCTTAACACCCAATTTGTCCATGTTTAAAGAGCATGGAGGGTCATTTGTAGGTTAATTGTTCACGAGAGAAGCTTATGTAAATTTTCATTCTTTTATTAACAAATTGCTTGAAGTGGCCGTGTTGGCTCAGGCCGTGGACTTTTAACCATGTCAAAAATACTGGTGTATTGATCTGTGATCTATTTTTGAGTGGTGTCCTTTGGTGTTCTGTCTGAGGAACTTACCCTGTAAATTCCTACAATAAGTAACATCAAACTTCATTAACCATTTTGTCAAAAACTACAAACCAGATTTTACTGAAATTTCGTAAGTAGATTTCTACTATATTAATACTTCTCTAATTCGAAAAATCATATCATTTTGATGTAGGGATCATGAGATATAAGCAAAATGGCTGTAGGTGGTAGTGCATGATTTCGAAAATTTGACAAACTAATTTAACTTGAAATTGTCTAGGTTTGTGTATTTTAATGTTACCTCTTTGTTATCCAAAAATCACAAGAATTCAATTCATAGTTTTAAAGATATATGCTAATCAATTTCTGCACTATATAAAAATGAAATTCTATGCCTTAATGAGAAAGAAAGTAGAAAACATTCATCACATGTAGTAATTTCTCCCCCAAGCTAGAGATTAGCACGTCCTCATGCAATGCTAGAAAACAAATTGAGGTGGTTGCTACAATCTGTTGAAATCTACGCTTTATGTAAAACAATATGGAATAAGGCAGGTGTTTGAGAATGAATAAGAAGATCAATGGATGATAAAGAATATTAATAGCATGGTCATAATAAATAAATAAATGAAAGGAACACTCCCCCAAACTAAAAGAATCTATGTCTTTGAGAAAGGGAAGTGGTAAAGATGTGGAATGAATAATGATAAATAATGCTAAATGGATTTTCATGAAATTCTCCTAAATTTATAATAAATAAGAAAATTATGCTATTTTACCTCAAGTTTTACCTCCGAAAAAATGTGGAATGACATGTATGGACTGGCATTTGTTGAAGCTGATGTAGGCTGAATTGATGCTGAAAGTGATGCAAAAGATGGAATCCAGGCAAGCACATCATGTCTAAGCAGTTGTTCGCATTTGCGAGTTTCTCGAGCCTCTTTTGTTAGTTGCAATAATGTGGCCTTGCTGCGAATAGAGTTTCCCCCCATACTTGTTGTTCTCCTGTAAACAAATCACTATTTTGCATGCAAATTTCTTGAATCCACAGTTTTAGTTTTGAACGGAAACATATAAGTATGAAAAAATACCAATCAGAAAAAACTTTTGTATAAATGCAATACTAATATTTTTTCAAATCAATAAGTTATGGTAGAGTGCAGTAATTATATTGCATGCCATCCCATAATGCATACCTTCCCCCTCCAATTGGAAAATGGCGTTCATGACCATAAAGCATAGGAAAAGTGTTGTTTTGATGGCAAGGCAAGGAAATGAATAGTACAACAGTAAATGAAGTAGAGTACACATATCAATGATTGGACGACAAGAGGTATGGTTATTATGAGAGTAGAGTGTGTAAAGATAGTTATGAACAAGAGATAAGACACTTTGGATCAATGATAAGTTATGTGAAAAAGAAAAAGACAACAATATGCCAAAAAGATGCTTTGTTGATGATATTCTAGCAAAAAATTATGCGATTGATCAGAAAACAATTTCTCATGCGTAAAGGTTCAAAACAGGGAAAAATTAAGGAAATAACTTCTCCGATAAAAAAAAGAATAAGAAGAGGGTATTATAGTAATAATTGACGATAAGATATAACTTCAATACCATAAGCAGAGCCTCTGTTGCCAGTAGGTGTCCATAGCCTAGGTAGGGTTGCTTTTTAACCCATATGAGCCAGGATCCTCAATTTATAAATGGAGAGTTCCAGTGTTGTTCTACAAAAGAGATCAGTGTGTTGGCGTGGTAACCAGATAACCACACTGCCATTCATTGGGATGTAGCAAAAGTGATCAGGCCGACTCGTTCCCTGGAGGATGTGTTTGTGCTACAAGATGAGGGAGAGTAGTCATGCAATCATAAGATGAACCATGCCAAACTTGTAGGCAAGATTTGTGGGGGTTATATTGAGATAGACATGGCTGCCCTAACACATGAGTATTCCATAATGGATTATGCAAGTAAGAGAATGGAGAGGAAGTGCTTTGAACCATATATATAGGCCATGATTTCCATGGTTTTGACCTTGTTGCAGCTTCCCCATCTCTTTGATATGCTACTTCCATCCTAGATAAGGAAGGACAACTATGTATGGGATGCTCCTTTCAGTAATGAGGGAAAAAGACTTCATCAAATTCTTGATTTTTCTGAACTTGCAAGACATCCAATTGTGAATTTAGAGAGCTAATAAAATCAACCTTAAAATGTTCAAATAAAACACTGATTTCAACTCTTATATCTCCCGTTCTTGTAGTATATTTGGAAAAGAAAGAACAAACGTCTCTAGAATTCTTACTAGCCTTGGAGATTCCTCTTGAATACCTTATGCATAATTCACAAACATCATCATATGATAACTGAAAAACATCACTTTTTCTATCATATTTAAGAGTTCTAAAAATTTGTCTTTGATTCCTTTAAGAAAGAGTGTTTTTAAGATATCTTTTTCCAAAGACTTATGCTTTGTTTTTGAAGGTTGTATCGAAATCTCTCCACATAGTCCTCCAAGCTTTCATCTTCCCCTTGTATCATATCGAAAATATCTTCATTGGATTTGTGGTAGTATTGGTACTTCTTCAAGAATATGTTCTTCATGTCCTCCCATGTTTGGATGCAATTCCCACCTAGGCTCATGAACCATCAGAGAGCTGCTCCTTTTAGAGTAAGAGGAAACACTTTCAACCTTTGAAAATTAGTACAATAATCATATCCTCTACAAACTATTTCAAACTCAAATAAGAATGTATCTAGATCTAAATTTGTCAAGCCATGAAAATTTGGTAGAGAAGATGTGGGAATTATGTGCATTTGTGTCACTCCTAGATCTTTGATAGGGAATTCAAAAGTAGAAATGTGAGCCATTTCTTACCATAATAAAATATGTTTTTCATGTGTTTCTTTGAGGCTCCTCCTTCAAATGTTCTTTTCAATTGGTTAGTGAAATGGGTGGTGCTTACATCACCACTCGAGTGGAATTATGAGATTTTTTCAAAAATTCTACCTCTAAATTTCCTACTTCAATTCCTACGAAATTCTGCTGAAAAGTGGGCGAAGGAGCAAGGGCTTTACTTGCTCGTTACGGAGGATCTTACCTTCTGTTTTTAATACCCAATTCTTTCACAGTTGAAAAACATCAAACACCTACTTTAACTTCTATGCAATTGTGTTGAAAAGCAGGTAGAGGAGCAAGCACTTTTATTGCTCATTATGTAGGTTCTTACCTTCCGTTTTTAATACCCAATTCTTTCCCAACATCAAATATCAAACATACATCACCCTCTATGAAATGGAAACACTCTCCCTGGAAACGACGCCAAAATGTTGGGTGCTAAAAGGTGTCTTTTAAAACTCTTAATTGCCTCACATTAATTATCAACCTGGGTATGTCTTTTTGTTTCAAGAGTGTACACAATATGTGCAAGCTATAAATCCAGAGAATAATGCTTTTTAAGTTGAACTATAAAACTTGATACAAGAGTAACTGGATGTAATCATAAATCTCAAGCTATAACTTTTAAAGGAAATAATACATCTAAGCATGAGGACTTAATCTCAAGCAAAGACATAATCAAATCTGAAGCAAGCAATTCAATTGAAAATATAATCAACCGAGAGCATAGTAGCATTAACCAATCTCTTCTAGCTGATTCTATCTAAATCACACTCAATCTCAATTAAGAAATTCAAATGGAAATGATGTCAACTGAGAGTTCAGTAGCATTAACCAATCTCTTTCAGCTGATTCTATAATAACCACACTCAACAAGATTCAATGCATTAACTAATGATCAATTTAATCTATAGTAAGCGTAAATGGAATTAAATAACAAAGTTGTGAATCACATAAGGAAGGTAAACTAACTTCAATGCAAGAAATCGGAAAATAACAAATAAGATAAACTCACAGAGAACATCAAACATCAAACCATTCAAACTTGAGTAAATTAGAAAATATAACACAAAGGGGTAACAGTTTGATCCACCGGAGGCTGGGCACTTAGCTACCAACGAATACTGCTGAGCTACTTCAGAGGATACGAATGAACAACAACATAAATTATGTATTAACCATTGAACTCAATCCTCATTACAATACAGTTGTGTTCCACAAAAGCACCAGTTTGTAAATTAAAATTACAATTTGAAATAAACAAAGATCGATCCCCTTTCCTCCTATCCTATCCTATCTCTAATAATCCATGGTAATCCTCTTTAATCTCTGTTCTCATTTAAATACATAGAGAGCAGAGAGAATATGATTACAAAATGATTCCCATAACAAATTTGGATTGTTCACAATGAACTGATCAGCAAGATCATATCTGAAATATCTTTCCATCAACATTCAACAGGAACAGGTTGAATTTGGTATTGCAATTGAGATAATTTGGAAACCGGCTGCAACAACGAATCTGAGAAAAATGTCTTCTAATAACCTTCCATTTCTCTTAATACAAACTAAATTTGGGAAAAAAGGTCATTGCAAAACTAATTTGGTTGATTCTAAACAAAACCCATGTTTCAGATTTTCTAGATTCTTCTCCATTTGCCCGAAATGTCCAATGAAAAACTATCGCTTCTTATTCCAACGAATTTCTAAGTTCAAATATTTAATGATGAGCTGGAGATCAAATCTGCGGTCTGGAAAATATCTTTGAGGCTAAAATGGTGAGTGACGTTATAACAAATTTATTAATAAACCATCATTGGTAAATCATGCATAATAATCATCAATTTATTAAGAATAAAGGAGATGAAATAATATTTATTCATAAGAGCATAAATAATTATAAAATTGAATTATATGATAAATCATGATAAATGACGTGATAAAGAATGGTAGAAATGGATGAAATATGCGTTAAAGAGTGATAATAATAATGACAAACTAGTAGCCCAACAAAAGCCTTCATGCATGTGATTGTGACATAATATAACTGAAAGTAAGAGTCACTCCCTTACTATAGCTATGCGAGTGAATTAGATGTCTTGGTCACTCCCAGGACTACTCTGTGTGAGCGACCGAGTACCAGAACCTTTTGATCTACCTTTGAACCTAGAGTTGCTCTCATTAAACTACCTTCGAGCGACCAAAGAGCCAGAGTTGCTCCCTTCCCCACTCTGTGCCTACGACCAGGGACAAAAATGCCCTAATCTGTTCCAACGACCGAGATCCATAAAATCCATACTTAGAGCGAATATTTCGCTTGTGATTTTGAACCTTGTGCAAAATTATTCCGATGTACCTTTGTGAGCCAAGACAAAATAGAAGAATAGAAAGATGATGATATGTTGAAAATAACTTGAAGTCACTTCCTTTTATATGCTTTCCTGAGGGTTCACTGGGGTTAAGATTGACCCAAGTAGTTACCCATGTGGTTAGGGCCAACCCATTCTAGAATATATGTATGAATAAAGTAATTCATAACTCAACTTCCGCTTGACCAAATTGGGTTATCTTTAGTTCAATTTTGGTCCTCTCGTAGAGAGGAATCTACTTAAATCATTATCTCAGTCATTTGATATGTGCAAGGTGGAATTTTACCATAGTTTTAAAAATTAACACTCCCTCTCAACTAGGGAGAGTTCCACTTGCCAATATCTGTCCATCGAACAATATGCTATTCTGGAATGTTCAAGTGTTATCATGTATCTTCATGGATCATATCTGTCATGTAGTCACCGTGTCATGTCCATCTTAGGTGACTCATCATCACAAATCATCATTTTACATCTCGATCTTTCCTTTGCTTATTCCTGCTTATCTCGTGATTGTTCCTGCTCGTATGCTGAACATTCTCGGATCTAGTAAAAGAAGAATTTGTTACTAGAGGGGAGCTCAAGATATCTCCCTCTATCCATCAGTCTGCTATCTGAAATCTTTGCTAGCAAGCTGCTACTTAGAATATCATCAAGGAGCACATCTCAACCTGGAACCACATCGGGGAGAAATATATTCTACCCATACCGAATAATAGGATAACATATCACATAGGGAAGTACACCCTTGACCTTGGAATTTCATCGGAGAGATTACCCTCAACCTAGAATCATATCGAGTTATCTCAACCCATCCTATTTCCTACTGTTCTTCCCATCGATGACCCAAAATAGTCATGTGGTAGAACACTTGCATCATAATTGACTTGGGTTGTACACTCCAAGTACACTCTCAAATCGTTGGCCAAAACAAGGAGCAATATTACCATCAATCTGGCTTTTTGCGGGTATGATTCCAACTAGGATATACCCTACAATGACTAAAAAGGGAGCATCATTCTTCGACCCTATAAAGATAGGGGAGCAACATTTTTCAAACCTGGGTAACATATAGGGTAACACCCTATTGCCCAAAGTTCCCTCAACCCTAGGAGCTCTCTATCTCAATTCCTCACCCTAGGAGCTCAAGTAGGGTAGGAAGAGTTTTCTCAGTGTCGTCGATCAACACTGCTCTCATCATCACCATGTCTCAATAACAACTGTTTCCTGTTCATATAGAACATCAAATCAAATATCATGTTAGTTCATATATAATCATATGAATCACAAACGGACACCATAATCATCCTCCCTCTCAAGGAGGTGCCAACCACAAGCCTGAGCTTGTTTTGAACAACTGCACTGTCTCAATATATGAGAGCATCTTAGTCCCAACTATAAAGAGGGACTTACTGGAAATTAGATTATCACAATGTATCCATGTCATATCTAGATCATGTTCAAACAACTCTCTAAGGAGCTTCTATATCCTGCCTCACAACTAGCCATGCTAAGAACATCATGATCAACCTCGGTCATGCTATGGACTTCTAATCCAAGATATCATGGAAGATCACATACTAAAGCAACATTGAAATTTTATTATCAACAATAATCTAAAATATCAACAATACGTCTATGTAGATACATATCATATGAGAAAAATCTCATTCTCAAAATAGAATACCTCATGCAAATATTTCAAAGCATGCTCAATGGCAACTCTATGTGAGTGAACCAACTCTCTCATGAATTTATTCAGGTTCTATATACATCATACATATACATATGGATGTTCAAAATGGAACATCAATGCTTCAACCTTCAGAGACCATGTCAAGTTCAACAACATCTTGAACTTCAACTCCAAGTATCCAAGGATTTGCAATTTTCATTATTAAAAAACATTTTCCAATAGATTTGCAATATGGAATTTATTTCCCAAATTCCAGAAATTGATTAATCATGCCATGATACATTATTTCAAGCTTCATAAGCCATATCACTTTGATTTATATCATTAGAGGCTCATCACTTGTCACAAGTATATCATCAGGATATAAAACCAAAACCATAATCAATATCAAATCCATACCTTAGAACTCATCATCTTGACTTCATCAGATAACTGCCAAATCTAGACATATCTAGATTTCAATTCTTTCATCATATTTCCTTGAACATAATCATCCTTACATAACTCAATGTTATACCATCAATCAACAAGGTTAACACATCAGAGTTTATAAGCCAAATCATGACCATTATCAAAGTCATCATTATCATAGTATTAATACTTTCAACCAGGAGACAGTTGGAGCTCATATCAATTCATGACTTCATCATGCCAACAAGTCATGCATTATTAATCCTAAATTGACCAAGTCATTCTCATAATCATAATATAAGTCATCCTGTCACTAGGTGCAAATGCATTCACCAAGGATGAGTCATGTAGGTTTCATTTTTCATGCCAAATCAAAACTATTATTATTGCAACCATTGTGCTAAGAATAAGAAGGCCAATCTCCAAATACCCACATAAGTCATCATGTCCTCAAAGTATCGATATTAGGGCAAATCAATAATCAAATTTACTAGACATTGGGTCAAGTCCAAATTGCTATTGTAGAGAGATCTATAGTCAAATCACATCTCAATCATCAATTCAAAGTTATTGTCAAGCATCATGACAAAACATCAGTACTTCCAAATCATGCCAACCTCTTGTAACACAAACATAGTGACATATCTATATGTATGTCCCAGTCACCTATAAACACAAGTTGAGTCTACCTATTCATGTTATGGCAAACATTCAATGTTTTCCTACTAGCAGATCTTGCAGTTATTTGCAATACATCTATGGTACTGATATCTTCCAGGTGACCATCTAATTTCATGCACAATACTTCATTATATTATCATCAATTTAAATAAACAACTTCAAAAATTAGTTAACAATGACATAATATGTTAGGGACATCATGATTTAGAGTTCATACAGCTTCAGAAAGCTTTAGATGATGGTCAACAACAGTCAAACCCTTGGTTTCTCTCTTCAAGTTAGCATGGGAGCGACTTTAGCTACCTGGATGTTGTCTAGACCTTAGCATGAGTGTGTCGAGGGATGAAATCTCCTAGATATGTGACTGTGTCCAGAGAAGAAACCCTAATTTATGTAAGGGCATCAGATCTAAGACGTTGTTGTAGATCAATATTTTCAGATGCACATAAATCATACTTTAGCAACATAGAATACAAATAGTAATAAGGGTAAGAATCTTGAGAAGGCATTCTCCCTCTGATTAGGGATCTGCGTCATTCATCTCCATTCATGTAAGCAACCTGTCTCTACTTGATTCATGCAACAAAATATTTTTTAGATCATAAACATATGGCTATCAGCATCATGACATCAATATTTCATTAAAGGTTAGACTCAAAGCAACAGATAGATCCCAAACACAATAACACTTTTTATCAAGTCACTCCATCATGTTAGGGCATTTAGTTTAAGCATAAGCGGTCAAGACAAGACCATACTTAGTAAGAGATCTAGTCATAAATCTTACACTTATACCTCTCATATCAAGTTAACCATGTTATTCATGACTAATGAGGTCAAATTAGGTCATTTAATAAAGCTTTATCAAAACAAAAAGAGTGTGAATCACTCTTTCCATATGCTTTCATCATGCTTTTCACAAGCATTACCAATCAACTCATGTATAGGAGTCAATGAAATATCCTTCTATATGAAATCTATCATGACAAGTATTAAGAGTATCATTTTCTAGAGCCAAGGTGCTAGCCTTCTTTACATGATCAAGATATCCAACAAATAGATCATAGATGCCAAAAATCAAGTGTATCAATGTATCAACATTAGATAGCGTCATAGAATTCAAGAAGGTCAAAATGTTCAAAACTAAGTGCATATTTTCATCATAGGAAATAAATATACCTTCTCATCATACCTTAGGGCTCACCGAGCCAATAACTGAAACACAACATACCATGCATACCTTGTGGTATTCAGATACCTGAGCACCTAATCATTAGGCATAGGCCACTTGAAGCACTTTGTCATCTTTTCATCAAGTACCTCTTTATCTCTTTCCAGATCTGCATCTCAAAAATGATCCTCAATAACGATCTATTCAAAATGTATCATCAAGGAAGTTAGAAACATCCATATACTCAAATACATATGCAGGAAGTACAATCAATAAACATAATCATGAGATCTATAATTCTAACAAGTAAGAAGAATCATAAGTCAAGAAATACTTATCTTCAATGAGAGGTGGTCCCCTCCGTCTTGAACCAATCTTCAAGAGCCATCAATGTCCATGGTCCATATACCAATGTTGCCTTCAAGTATCCAATTAGGTCTACTAAGGATTATCCCATCTAGGTCTTCATCAAATCTCCCACAAGTGCTTGAGAATATTATCATTGACCCTACTAGGTTCCATATCTCATATAGTTTCCATAAACCAATGTTTTCTCTTCAATCCTAACCTCATAGAATCCATTAATCCCTAATAATCAAGTTACCTAGGGTTTTCTTCAAACCCTAGATTTCTTTTAGGTCACCACCATCCTCTTCTTTCTTCCATTAATGGTGTCATCATCGGGGTGATCTCCATGGATTTTCTTCATCCCAACTCTGATACCGTGTTAAATTTTCATAGGGAAAAATTGTTCTTTGCTATAATAGTTTCATTTCATCATTAATACATTAAGTTCACCCCATATCATCATTACATTATTCAGATCTACACCATTATACATCAAAATATGCAATTACATATAAAGATAAAACATCACCATCGTCATCAATATAGCATAGCATAAAAGTAACAGTAGAAGAAAACATGCACACATATAGAGACACCAGTATTGTTCCAAGACCAGGGAAAAACCTACTATGGGGAAAACCCTTACAAATCTTCTTCTTCTTAGATCATCATAAAATGATGCAACAAAAGAGAGTACAATGATCCATAAATTTATCTATGTAACAAAACAATAATGATATCTATGAAACAAATCTAATCATGCTAGGAGTGAAAACCCTCATTCAGATGGTTGTAATGTGCTATCAAAAACTGATGTCAACTAATGTATACTATTGTCACTATGCCAAACAACTGACACTATCAATGAGTGCAATACATATAATCGCAGTGGAAATTAACAAATCAAATATACAAATCTGCAGATCTATATCATAGTAGAGTGAAACCTAGATCTACCATATCATTGAAGTCAACTAAAGTCAAGATGTCAAACCCTATATTTGAACTCAAGTCTCTCTCTTCAAACTGTCTGTGTGTAACTGAAACTCCTTGGTTGCTTTCTCGGTCAATGTATGTGAGTGATTGTAACTGTAGAGTCGCTCTCAAGAAGCCTTCATGCATGTGACTGTGGCACAATACATTTGAAACCCAAAGTTTCTCCCTTACTGTAGCTGTGTGAGTGACTGTTATAGCACCATTTACCACTCTTGGTATTTGTGATGCTTGGTTTATGGCCTAGGGAAACCCCTCCTTCCAGAATTGGTCCAAATATATTAAAAACAATTTTTTATTCCCTGTACGCTACTTTTCCCTGAGCTAAAAGAATGTACATGCGGGTCAGTCAATATCCAACCTGCATATATGTATTAAAAAACTTAAAAAAAAATTAAACTTCCTTAATTATGGGCAGAGTTCACGGGTTTTACCTATTTATTACCTCCTATTTCCCATGCCCCAACTGTTTCCCAAATGTTTCCCAACTAAAAAAATAATTGTGAGAAGTATAAATAGACTTCTATGGAAGGCCTTAAGGTAGAGAAGAGATAGAGTTATTATACTGAGATTATCCCTGACTGAGTCTGATGAATCCCTGTGCCTCATGCGCTTCCCCAAGCTTCAGGAAACCCTTGTTTCCTTGATTATAGATATTCTCCCTTTTTCTTGAGATATCATGGTGTTGGTTATGGAAGAAGATTGTTGAAGGCTGGGATAGGACAAACCCAGAGGACGGTTTTGCTTGGAGTTGAAAGAAGAAGACTCCGGTGAATTCTCTCCATGTTATTTTATAACTTACTACAATAAAATAAATGTTGTCTTGTTTCTGAATTTAACTATGTTTATGCATAAAATTATGTTTTAATTCATATATGAATGATGTTTTGATGTATGACCAATCATTTGTTTATATGATATAAAGTCAATTTTGTGAATATGCTTTACTTGTATACTGTTGTGTATGTTCAAATTGAATGATTTTCAGGTCTGAAGAACATCGGGAGTTGCGGAGGGTCTGAAATCTACGGGACCTACTCGAATCAAGGAAATCCTGGTACGGTCGCTCTTACGTAGTTTGATTATATAAGCATTTTGCCTGATCTATATGAGTGTTTCTCATTGTAGTTTGCTTCTGTTCTATTGGGGTTCTAACCCAAAGCCTGAGGGTAATTATTCCTGAAACATATTGGCAACTCCACTGGGGATAACAATCTTGTTATTCTTGGTTTGGGTTGTTCATTACCAATTAGGGCTTAGTCTTTGGTTTGCTTCTTGTTTCAGTCTTATTTGGTCTACTAGAGTCCCAGGCCTTAAGTCTGATCTTTTGAATCAGACTTTGTTTTTTGTTTTTTCTTGTAAAGATTTTCATATGCTTTTTGCTTTGTTTACAGTAGCGTATACACGTCAGTTTCTGTAAAGTGAACCTGTGTATACACGAGTTTCTTGTGCCAAAAGTGCACATGCATGCTTCTGTGTTTGAACACAATCGCGTATGCAAAATTTTGGATTGTTTTTTGAAATCTCTCTGTTCAGATAGATTTGTTTCTTGGTCTTTTCAGCATTTGTGTGGTCAATTATTTTTTGAAGAATTTGATTATTCTGCAAGCTTACAGTTTCAAAGTCTCTTCCTCATTAAAAAGATTTGGCCTAGGTTTGCTTTTTTAGCGAGTTTGTGATTTGTTTTTTGGCACACAAGACTTCGTTTAGAAGTTCTTGATTGTTTTGGTCCTCCAAAGCACAAGATTGTTTTCAGTTTTAGTGTCAAGCTCGAATTTTGAATCTACTTGCTTTTCTTTCCTTCGTTTTGTGGCCTCATAGCTTTTCTTGATTTTTGAAAGTCTTTTTAACGAATTTTAAAGTATTTCTTTCCTGGATTCTTGGTTACTTTGTCAAGCTCTTTGCTGCTGTTTGGGTTGTTTAGTACAAGTTGAAGCCTTTTTGCTCAAGTTTTCGTTCATTTTTTAGTTTGTAACTTGCAAAGACTCCTTGTGCTCTCTTTTCATTCTTTGATTTTTAGTAGCATTTTGGGTGATTTCAAAAATTTATTTTTGGTTGTTTCTTTAAAAAGAAAAGATATCAAAAAACTTTGTTTTTGTTTTTCTTGCCATGTTTGGTTTTTGGTTTCTTTTTGTTGTTGAAAGTGAATGGAAATCTTTTACAATTTGTCCTTTTTGTTTGGAGAGATTTGATGTTCAAAATTTGCATCCTCTTCAGTACTTGAGTTGGATTATTGTTAGTTATAAACAATTTCTTTTGCTTTTTGAGTCATTTAAGATCTTGCATCTCCATTATATTTTGCATTAGGGTAGTTTGCATTGTTAAAGCATTCATAGCCTTTTAGTTTTCGGGTGTGTGAAGTGTGTTTTAAGAAAAGAAGAGAGAAAGTACTTTTCTTTTTAGAAGTTTTGTAGAACCCATATAGAGATCTCTTTTCATCGAAGAAAAATGATTACATTCATGTAGTTTGTTTTTCATTGATTTTTTTGCATCATAAACACATCATTGGTTTCACTCCCATCTATACCTTTGACTGAAAGAATAGCCATTAAAATCAAGCAATTAATTAAAATAAACAAGAACTTTTGTATTGTCATCAGAATACACCAACAAGTTTAGGTTTATTAGGGCCTTAGATTAGGCGAGAGGAGAGTTAACTCTCTAAGGCCTCTCTAAATTAAAAACATAGAAGTTTGATTAATGAGCAAAATCCAATAGCGTTAGGGAGACTAGGAAAGCTCCGTAACTGAGAGTAAAGCATGAGGGTAAGTGAATACAAGGACGAGAGATACCCCCTCTCTTACTTGTCGGATCCTACCTCACAACTGTTCCACCGGTTTTTGATATGAGTTGGTGACCATAGTTGTCTATCCTAGTGACCACACAGGTGGCTGTGGAGGGGAATCCCGTGGCACTTGAGGTTGATGTTGTATCACATTTAGTAATACTTCTAGAGGGCACCATTGCAAAGCTTGGGGGCTTGCACTGACAAAGGATATTGTCTGGAGGTCAATGTAACTACCTCTGATACCTTCGCTAGTAGGCTTTGGGCATAATTACCCCAGTCTATTTTCGAAAGGCCCTTGTTATTAACTTTCTTATATTTTGGTGTCTGGTCCTAATCACCCGAAGCAAAAAGACTCGAGAGTTTTTTGATTGCTGATATCTTTAGGGACATTTTAGTGAGTGTTCTTTGATCCTAGTCAGCCTAGCTCTATAATTTTTTGAGTCTTTAAGTAGATATTTTAATAATTCAAAGTGGCTGACTAACCATCTCGATGGTCTAGGAGACTTCATGGGCTATCACCTACGAGTCTTGAGCCTTCTCCTAGAAGGTGTATGAGTGATTCTGTCAGTGGTTTTCAACCGGTGGCAGCAGGCACATCGAAGATTGATCCTTTGCCTGGAGTCATTGATTCACAAGATAGACCTAGAACTAGGAGAGAGTTAGAGAGGAACACACTAGTTCTTTCTCAATTTCTCTTTTAGTTGGAAGATAATATCGAAGTTGAAGAGCTTTCAGAGTTGGTTGCAGCTCCGAATTTTCCTCTTCCTCCTAATCATCTAGAAATTCTATTGTATGTCAAAACTCCGACTCATAGGCCTTCGAGCCCAAGTTTACATACATTTATTCCTTCGATGACCACTGCTAGAAGCATGGCATCTATGATGAGTGTTGTGAGCATGCAGACTCCCATATCTGTACAAGGAGGAGGAACTATTTCCATCCCCTTTGTTACTCCCAGCACGGCTATATTTGGGTCTACTTCCATTCCGTTAATGAGTGGAAGTTCTCAGGTTACTGCATCCAATTTTGGATTTTTCCCTTACAGAATGCTGTCTCATGGGATTCCTTCAGTTCCCTTGAACATACCATCGACTGCCTTTACATCCATGATGAGTGGATCAAATTATTTTTAGTGTTTCCCATTTGGAAGTGGTCATATACCAAATTCCAGTCTGACACTAGGGTCAATGCCTTTTTATTTTACAAGTCAAGGTAGTAACCCCTTCCAGAGTTGGATAAACCCTGCAGTTAGTGGGATAGAAGCTGGGAATCAATTTTTTGGCTAGCAAATGTCATCTCCTTTCAATACATCATTAGGGAGTAACTTCATTAGTTACAAAGGATTTTCAGCAGGATTTGGTCAAACTCCGAATTTTTCTGGACCACAATGAACACCTTTTGGTTCAATAGGCTCTACGAGTTATTTTGGGCAACTTGGTGTTTTTCAAAACCCAGGTCATTCTTTTCAGACCTTTGGGAACCCCGCCCATTCGGGATGGAATTCCCAAGGTCCACCATGACTTCCTTTTCTAGCCAAGCTTAAATTGCCAGACTTAACTAAATTGACAAATGATCCGATTTGGTACAATCTAGCTTGGCCTCCGGTCCCAACTAAACTTCCCTCGGATATCCTAAAATTTGAAGGGAAGAGTGGTGAAGATCTGAGAGACCACGTAACCACATTTCACTTATGGTGCTCATCCAACTCCCTAAGAGATGTTTTGATCAGGTTGAGGTTATTTCAGTGCACCCTATTCGGAAATGCAACCAAATGGTATATAGAGTTGCCAGGGGGAACCTATACTTCTTTCTGTGATTTGGATAATATCTTTTTGAACCATTTTCAGTTGCCTGTCCGATATGAAGCCAGAACTAAACTTCTGGCTAACTTTGAGCAAGACACCGCAACTCACATTTCGGATCACATCTAGGAATGGAGGAGGAAAAGGCTTATCAAAGCTGAAATCCCACCAGATTTCCTTCTCGAATGGTTTCTTAAATCATTACAACCTAAGATCTCAAAGGATGTGTCTCTTTCTAGTGTTTATTCGGAAGAGCAGGCTATTTTCTGAGCCCAACAATTGGAACTGATATATTCTTAGTCTAGGACTCTTCAGAAAATTCTACCTGATGCTCTTAGATCTAAGGTCGATTTAGCCAAAACGAAACCAAGCCCCCATGCTGATGGTATAGTTGGATCGATTTATGTTAACACGATGAACCTTTTGAATCAATTACAACAGTTGTCTCTACAAACAGCTTCTCCTAACTAGGTAGCACCATCTACACCTACACCTTCCCAACCTACCTCTATAAATGCCATTCAGACCTCTAACCCCAAAGGAAATCAATAATCATATGGGAAGAAGAAGGGACGGGGTAAGAAGAAGAACCAAGAATGGAAAGGCAATGTGAACAAACTTGGCAATGGTGCTGGAGAGGGTAGGAAAGAGTCCAAGAGAAAGGTAAAGTTTCCATGCAAGTTATACAATGGAGATCATCTGACTCACCTCTGCCCCAAGATGCAAGATGCTAAGTGCTTATTAGTTTAGCAAGGGTCCTCTAGCTCCCAAGTTGTTATGACTAACCCTTTTCCCCAAGGGCAACAATTACTTGCTAGTGCGAATTCAAATGCTGGTACCTCCGCAGGGGGCAACCAAGAAGGGGGAAATTCCTCAAATGTTTATATGATGAGCTCTCATATCGACGTCACTACACGAGCACACGATTATGGTGAATCAAAAACATCTAAGGCTAAATATGTTCCCGAAGCCACATAGCCACTTCATATTGAGCGACCTTCTATTGAGTCTATAGCTCGGATACCGAAAGATTCCGTAAAGTGCTCAACTATTAACCATAATGCTAGGGCAACCCAAAATTACTTGATTGTAGAAGATTTAGCTCAAAGTCCTTGTGTTATGTCTGCATTGGAGGCACTCCAGTCATGCCCTTCTGGCATTAGAAGTGCTTTGCTTTCAGCAATTGGTGCAGTAGATCCAAATAATTCTTTAGTGCTCACTTTTGATATGTTGAATGTCAAAAAGAGACTTCCTCACTATATGGCTTTCTAGATAAAGTCCACATACCAAAAAATAATATTCTTCAGACAGTTATAGATGAGGGAGCTTCCACATGCATGATGTCTATGTCATGTTGGAAGGCCATTAGATCACCTTCAGCTATTCCTTCACCCACTTTTTTGAAAACATTTGATGGACATTCTCATAGGCCGCATGGGATTATCCCAACCTTTCCTATATGTGTTGGGGGAAAGGTCATAAATATTGAGGTAGAAATCATTGATGCGAACCTGGATTATAACCTCCTCTTAAGCAGGAATTGGATTTACAATATGGATTCCATTGTTTCATCATTATTCTGCATCCTCTGTTTTCCTCATGAGGAGAGGATTGTCAGAATTGATCAGTTAGAATATTCTCTAGGTGACTCCCACACAACTTCGGATTCTACTGTTCCTTTAGTGGACAATCCCCGTCAACCTATTGAGAATTTAGGAGTTGGGATGCACTCTTCGTTAATGGGTATTTTTGACCTCCCTCCTCCTATAACTAGGATTACTGAACTTTCATCTTCTAAGGGACCTTCTCAGAAAGAGTTCTTTCGAACACCTTATTTTTCAGACCCTTTGCCATTACCTTCATCTACCACCACATTAGATGGAGGGCAGGTGGGTGGAATGGAATTTCCCATGTCTACAATGGAACCTAGTTATCAGTCTATTGTTAAATCCACAAAAATCCATCCCACTCCTTTTTCACAAGAGGAGTTAGATGGCGATGTGGCTTTGACTTGGACCCTTGATTCTTTTTCAGCTCTAGATTGCTTGGATACAGTGTTACCATTTGAAGAAGCAATTTTTGAGGCAATAATGGGTGTAGATCGACCATGGGAGGATGTACATCATCATTCATATTTTCTCCCTCTATTGCGTGGAGTTAAATCTAGTTTGTCCAATCTGTATATTAGTGATGTTTGTACAATTTCAAACCCTTTAGCTCCAACACAATTTTTTGCTGAAGGTAACATGTCGGTTATCTCATGAACTGTACAGGTAAATATCTCTTGGAATCCTAACATAATAGAAAATTTCTTCATTGGAGCTGATTGTTCCCTTGAATAAATTCAAATCTACATCGATCTATTTAAAGAGTTTCAAGATGTGTTCGCTTGGTCTTATGAGGAAATGCCTGGGATTGGTCCATCTATAGTCTAGCATGAGATCAAGATATATGAAAACGACAAACCGATTCGTCAAAAACTTCGACAGGTCAATCCTCAAAAAGTAGCAACTATTAAAGCTGAAGTTGAAAAGATGCTCAAGGCGGGTTTCATATACCTCGTTCCTCTAACTAAGTGGGTTTCAAACCCAGTCCCGGTAGATAAGAAGCAAGGAACGATCCAGGTATGTATCGACTTTAGGGATTTAAATAAAGCTTGTCCAAAAGACAATTACTCCACACCTTTTATTGATCAAATTTTTTATGAATGTGCGGGTAATGCAATTTTTTCATTCATGGATGGATTCTCTGGTTATAATCAAATTACTATCTATCCAGAGGATTAGCACAAGACAACCTTTATTTGTCCCTGGGGCACATTTGCATACAAGAAGATGCCTTTTGGTCTTAAAAATGTTGGAGCTACTTTTCAATGGGCCATGTCTTATGCTTTCCATGACATCAAACATATTGTCGAAGCATAATTGGATGACTTAGCTTCTCATTCTCACAAGAGAATTGTTCATCTTAGCCACCTTTCGTTAGTCTTTGAGAGATGTCATTTTAATAAAATATGGTTGAATCCGAATAAGTGTGTTTTCACGGTCACATCCGTTCAATTGTTAGGATTCATCGTATTGATTGAAGGGATTCATGTTGATCCTTTCAAGGTTGAGGCAATAATTCGGTTGCCTCCCCCGTCTTCCATTTGTCAACTTCAAATTCTCCAAGGAAAGGAAAATTTCTTGAGGAGATTTATAGAAAATTAAGCCCAAATTACTAAAGGATTTATGTGTTTGCTTAAGAAAGGAGTTCCATTTTTATGGGACGACTTCGCACAACGATATTTTGATGCTTTGAAAAAAGCATTAACCTCTACTCCATTATTGAGTCCACCAGATTATGGCAGAGATTTCCTTTTGTATCTCGCTGTGGCAGAATCAACCGTTGGTATGGTTTTGGTTCAGGAGGATGATGCTCTTAGTGAGCATGTAATCTACTACTTGAGTCGAGGCTTAGTAGGACCCAAGCTACATTATTCTCCCAACGAGAAATTGGCCTTGGTAGCTGTTCATGCTGTCCAACGGCTTTGTCATTACATTCTATTGTGCAAAATGTTTGTCTTAGCGGCTGTCAATCCTTTTCAGTTTGTCCTCAGTAGGTGAGTGATTGGAGGCAGGTATAATCGATGGATTGTTATTTTGCAAGAGTTCAATCTCAAATTCTTGTCAGCTAAATCTAAGAAGTCATTATTCTTTGCGGAATTGATTTCAGAGTTGCCTTGTGAGGAAACTATTGTTTATGGCAAAAATTTTCCTGATAAACATTTATTCGTCATTTTTGCACAAGATCCCTGGTATGGAGCTATCATTATATCTCTCCAGACTTTGAAGTTTCCACCTGCTTTCTCCAAAGATGAGTGTCGAAATTTACGTCACCTTGCCAAAAACTATGTTATTATTGGTGACACATTATATCACAGAGGGGTTGACTCAATCCTTATGCAGTGCTTAACTTTAGAAGAACCTGAGTCTGTACTTAATGATTGCCACAATGGAGCTTGTGGTGGTAATCTGTTAAGGCTTGCAATAGCCCATAAATTTTTGCGTGTGGGCTACTTTTGGCCTTCAATTTTCAAATACTGTATTGAAGTGGTCAAACACTGCCATCCTTGTCAAATTTATACTAAAAAATTGCACAAGCATTGAGCTCCACTTTTCTTGTTATCACTGTCGGTCCATTTACGAAGTGAGGCATTGATTTTACTACTTGTAATCCACCTTTAGCAGCGAATCACAAGTACATCATTGTGGCCACAGAGTACTTTACGAAGTGGGCTGAGTCCATGCCTACTTACAAAAATGATAGTGAAACAACAACTTTGTTTCTGTTCAACTAGGTTATTTCATGATTTGGTATCCCAAGAGAGATTGTCACTGACCATGGCAGTCACTTCTAGAATCAACTGATGACCGAATTGGCTCTCAAGTTGGGCTTCTGGCAAGAGCATTCATCTCCATATTATCCTCAGGCTAATGGGCAAGTCAAAGTTTTAAATAAATCCCTTATGACTATCCTGCAAAGGACAATTGATAAAAGTCAATCCAATTGGCACATCATGTTGTACCTAGCACTCTGAGCACATCGAACTTCAGTTAAGACTACCACCGATTTTACTCCTTTTCAACTAGTTTATGGGTTGGAATCTATTTTCCCTATCGAATGTGAAATTCCATCCATTAAGTTAGCTGTAGAACTTCTTCCAGAGACATCTAGTCTTGAAGAATGCCTTGTTCATTTGGAACATCTTAATTAGCAGCGTCGAGATGCAACCATAATAAACGAAGCCCATAAGAAGAGGATTAAAACTCAATATGATAAAGTTGTCCATCGTTGGGTTTTTTCTGAAGGCGACCTTGTTTTAGTCTATGACCAAGACAAAGATGCCTTGGGGGCAGGAAAATTCAAATATATGTGGTATGGTCCCTTTATAGTCAAGCGAGTTTTGGGAAAAGGGGCTTATGAATTAATTGATTTTGAAGGAAACAAGCTGGAGGAACCCAGAAATGGGATCTACATTAATAAGTATTTTGCTTAGGCTTTGACCGAGCAATTTCTTGTTTGAATATATTGTAGATTTGTACATATTTGTCTGGAATTTTGTGATATCGACATTTTTTGATCTGCTTTGGCAGATATTGATGGATGATTTGATATATTTCAGATTCGCCGATGGTGTAGGTTAGCACACTCAGAATCTTGCTTCTGCGGCTTGGGTGATTTATTATCCATCTGACCCCTTGATGGTGTCAAGGGGAGTTTGTATTGGCCCTGCTTCGAATAACATTTCCAAATACACTGCTATTCTTAATTTACTATCTGAAGCAATATCTTATGGGATTGGTTGGTAGTTTACCTAGACTTACAACTGATGGTGTCGCAGCTAAATAACACTTATCGGGTTCGTGATCCTTATTTATATCGCCAATTTTTGGGAGTGAGAGTGTTGCAAAAATCATTTATTTATATTACATATGTTCACATTCCACAATCTGAGAATTCATTAGCAGACTCTATTGCTAATCAAGCATTAGATTGACATATTAATCATTCATCAAATTAAATAACATCAAATATCGAATCTGTATATATATCATAAAATCGCCTGTATATAGATAGAGTGTTCAAAAAATAATATACAAAGTTGGGACAAGATGCCCTCAAAATTTGGGTTTATTCCCATAATCATGTCCAATCATACATAGATCTCTCTATCGACTCGGCTTAGGATGAGTGTCTAAAAAGTTAACCACAGCGTTGGCTACATGTCAAAGTATCCGGACCCAGTCTCGTGGTACCTCTACCACACAGTGCTGCATCTCCTCAGGTAGATCCTTTATGGCTATCATAGGTACCTGGTGAGTTAGTCTCACCAAGTTTCTCTTAACAACATATAGGACTCTCTCTATCTTAGCTACTGCCTCTTCAAACCCTATTCCGTGACTCTTGTGCCTCAGAAATCCATTTGGTCTCACTGGACCCACATCTGGAACATGGTTATTTTGTTAGTATCTTATCTCATCAAAAATATTTTCTAAGTTTATTTCATGTTAAAAAATCCAAAAAATCTTAAAAATTTTTACGAAAAAATTGTTACCTATGTCTCCCCATGCCACATTTGGTGGTAACAGTAACTCTGGATCTCCTCGGAAATCCATACTGGTATAGGGGTAGTTGTTGACTGTGATGATCTGTTGATCCCACCAAGTGAAAAACTCATCATCAAAAGTCATTCTAGGCACGTCTCCACCCCCAAAGCACTTCATCAAATCTGCCCATCTACCCATTCGTGACTCTCTAGGGCTACTGATGGGTGCTGATACTTTGGGACATAACCCAGGTACCTTCTTGAAGAAGAACGAACACAAGATGGTTCTGTATCCAAATTTTTTTGTTTTACCCTTTTTTATAGAGGTCAATTGATTCTTTATGTTAGTCAAAAGAGGAGTGCACTAGTCAAACACTGTGGTAAGACAATCCACTGCCAGGCTCATAGATACTCGTGATGCCTGACGCAGGGAAGATGGTCCATTTACCCATGCAATGGTAAATAGTAAAATCCTCAGGGATAAACTTTCCACATGTTTGATTGGAATTTGACTTCCAATCTTCTCTAAATGTCCATGACAATATATATGGACATAGTCTTCCACCGAAAGAATACTTCTCATCTTTCCAGTCGAATGCATAACCTCCCCTCTTCAGGAGAGACTGATAATGAAATAGATGTATTCGATCTCAATATGGAGAGGCATCTGGTCTATCATGAAAGTGTCATCCTCTGCACTCCAATAGTGGATCAAAAGTTCGAACAAGTGCGTATTGGCTTTCATATTTGGCATTTTGAAGAACTTAAGTAAGCCACAGCCTGTCAGAGTATCCAGTGCATTTTGGTCATTCATTACTTAATTATCAATAGTGGTATGCTCTCTTTCCCTCCAAGTGATAGTCATCCTACAAAAAATTGAAGTTTCAATTGTTAGTTTTTATGTTAAAACTTTAACTCGTGTACATGCGGGTTCCCTTTACACACAATCATGTGTAGGGCTGTCGTATACACGGGTTTATCACATTCAACCCACGTGTATGCAAAGTTGAATTTTTTGGCATAGTTTTCCATAGTCAAAACTTTGAGAACACTTATAAAAAATATCATAATGCATTACAAGTAGGATTTGAGGGTTACCTGGAAACTTTGGGGTGATTTGAATGGTCCAATTATTCAGAGGAAAGCTTGCATTGTCTTGCTCCACATCTCTTTGCTCCAAATAGAAATGAAAAACTGTGAGTCAAAAAGTCATTATATAACTTTGCAAAATATTTTTTCAAAAATTGATTTTTGTCTCATGGACTTTTTGACCTGTGGACTTGGATTGTTGGGAGTGGGTTGTTTTTTTAGGATATTTTGGAGATTGCTTTGAGATGTTATTTTGGTCCCATGACTGTTGACTCATCATGGTAGGTATCATTCAATCACTAGCATTTAGGTTAGGGAAAACCTTTTTCCGCTGCATCTTGCATACTAGCCTCCATTTTGTGATACATTAGCCATAGGGTTGACCCCATCGTATCTTGGTTAGTAAACCATTTTCACTCGTCGATTTTTTAAATCATGATGCGATGGGAGAACCATCCTTTACATGGGAATCTTAGTTAGAACCTCGCTGACATTGATTTCCCATGCTGCTATACTGATTAGGCTCTGGAGTTGTCTTTAGACCCGCCATGACTGATGCGTTGAAGACACATTCTCCTTTTTGGCCTTATACCCTAGAGGCTCCTTTATGTTGAGTTGTACTGTTGCATTGCATTTTGACCATTTGTACCTTTTGGCCTTGAGTTGGCTTCACTTGGACTCATGTTTAAGCCACTTATCTGACCATGTCTTCTACAAAAATCAACCATGCAATCACTTAGCTTCCGCAACTTGACACATCCTTTTACCCATGGAGAGAACATCCCTTTGAGTGTCCTTGACTAGTTTCGCCTCCCTACATTGAGCATAGGAATGTTCTCCTCCCAGAAATTGGATCATCTATTTCTCTGACACTCGTTCTTTCCACTGTACTATAGCATTCTTTTATTCTTTTTCCAGCTTAAAGAAAAAGACAAAAAAATTATATATTCCAAAAAGAGTGGGAACGGGACAACATTTCCATATTTTGTTGGCAGCTAGAGTGAGTCGTGTCACCCTTGAACAAAGCACTCAAAAGAAAGTCTCTCCTCCATTTGGGTGGGATTTAGTTTGACTTAGGTGAGCCTTAGCCTTGTTATTGATTTAGTACTCCTCCAATTGGTTACCTCTTCCAATCATATAGAGAGTTTTCTTATTCCCTTTGCATGACAAACTTATACAAAGTTATCATATGTTGCTATATAGTCATCATTGAGTCGTGATTTTATTCAAGGGAAGTAAACCCGAGTCGGCCTCTCTACGATGTCTCTTGACCTATAATTCATTCAGCCATCCCTGGTTGTCAATATCATGTTTTTCATCACATCAGTTATATTGGTCCTTTGCTCATGTCGATTTGAGAAGGTCTCCATTGACTTCTTCTTGGCGGGTCTTGTCCTTATCGACTACGACATATTACTTTGAGGGCAGGCCTAGAGCCACACCCTGGCCCTATTATCATTACTGATAGGTTACCTCGTGCACAACATCGATCAGTATCATGGGTCTTTGACTGAGTGGTTTCCCTTGTGTTCAACATCAACTTTTATTATCACACATTGGGATTCATGTAGTGCCTTGGTTTCCATTTGACCCTATTGGTGGATTCCTCACCTCTGTGTCAGATTTCATTATTGGTTGGTTCAGAGGGTTTCTATCATGTGCTAGCTACATCTTGTGTACACCGGAAACATGCTTCAGTTGGGTTACTACATCTTTTTCATCCTATTCTTTCCACATTATTGACCTACGAGTTACACTCACACTAGATTGATGAAGCATGCCTTAATGCATTCCTTCTAGTGGATCATTTTCTATTGACTACAACTCATTTACTCTGAGACAAATATCTAGAGTCCATTTGGCAGTTCCTTGGGGTTTGCAGCCATTAGTGGGAGATTCCTTTGTTATCGACAATGGGAAACCATCATTGTCTCCTGATTGATAGATTCTTTCAAGTGTTTGACTTCAACTCATTCATTCGCACTTGTTAGATTATACTCGGTACCTTAACTCTCATTATCATTATCGATGGGTAGTCTTGCATTTGTTAATGATATACATCAATGACCAGTAATCAAACAATTTCTCACGTGGTCAACTTCAGATCATTTATTCCCATTGTGTAGAAATGTACAGTGGCGGTCGGTGAAGACCTCAGGTTGCATCAACATCTTTTGGTTCACTTGTCAGTTGATTCTATTGCTGCTAGTTGACACCATCAACCTTATATGTTGCAATTCTTCATAGCGACATCTTATATGCTGAGATCCAAGTTGCAATGTAGTATCATTTTATTCCATCATGTTCATGTTGGGTTGTGTTATATTCTTTCCACGACTAGCCCACGTAGTTAACTGGGGGTTAGAGGGGGGGAGGTCACAGGTGGTTTGAGGGGCACTCGTAACCCCACTTTATGGGGTCCGAGGCAGTGCCCTGGAAAATTTTGGTTTTGGACCCTATGTTAGGCTGGGCGGACCCAAAAATGGTTTTGTGCATGATTTTCACACATGTTTTTAGACGCAATGATTTTCGGTCCATGGTTTTGGACATGATGGTTTTTTGGTCCATGGTATTGGATGCTTAAACATGTATAAATATGTATTATAACACTGAAAGGAACATAATGAAAAATCAAGCTAGTAATCCCGGTTTTGGGATCCAGGGGATAATCTCTGTGTATATGTGTTTTATGTGTTATGCTCTCGCATTGTTTATTTTTTGTGTTTTAAAATTCGTATGCAGGTAATTTCTGTACGAGGTTAAAACCTACATTTGGTATCGGATCTATTTTAGCTTCAATAGGATGCCTTTGTTGTTGAGGGGTTTCGCTCAAGCCTATGGTAGATTCTATTCAGTGGGAGATTTGCGAGATCGATTCTGGTGGTGAAAGAAGATGGCGAGCAGTGGAAAGATAGAGATCGAGAAATCTAATGGTCAGATTTTTGAGTTGTGGAAACTCAAGATGGAGGACATATTGGTGGATAAAGATTAGTGGATTACAATAGATCTAGGTACTAAACCAATGGGAGTGTCTGATGAAGAATAGAAGAAGTTGGATCGGAAAGCAAAGAACACAATACGATTGTGTGTTTCAGATTCAGTATTGTTGAATGTATCAGGGAAGCTACAACAAAGGCTTTGTGGGACAAGTTAGGGACTTTGTACCAATCTAAGTCTCTGGTGAATAAATTGTTCTTGTGGAAAAAGTTGTATAACCTAAGGATGAATTATGGAGACTCAGTGACAGAGCATCTGAACGCATTTAATACTGTAGTACGTTAGTTAGCATCTGTTGATATTAAAATTTCAGATGAAGATAAGTGCATCAATTTGTTGTGTTCTCTACCGAATTCATGGGATAGTCTGGTTATCGCAATAGGTAGCAATGCAACTACCTTACAATTTGATGAAATAGTCTCATCCTTGCTGACGGAGGAGATGAGATGAAAAATATGGAGATCTAGAATGGTGATGCCTTGTCTGTACGAGGACAATTCCAGAAGAGAAACAAAAATAAGTCATCGAGTGGGAGATCTAAATCTAGAGGTAGATCTAAATCTCCAGGAAAACCTGTAAAGGTGTTGTGTTGGAAATGCGGAAAATAAAGGCACTACAAAAGGGAATGTAAATCCTAAGCTCTTGATAAAGGAAAGGGATCTGATGATGCTCCTTTTACAGAGGCAAAAACCACCTCAGATGAAGGTAGGGATGTGTACTTGGCTTCTTCAAGTACACATGTAGATCATGAGGCATGGTTGATTGACTTAGGTGCATCCTTTCACTTCACTCCGCATAGAGAGTGGTTCTGCGAGTATGAGAAATATGATGGTGGTGATGTCTTCTTGGGGGATGAAAAGACGGCTAAAATCATTGGTCGTGGAAAAGTAAGTTGAAGCTGCAAGATGGAAGGGTTAAACACTTTCGGGTGTTCTGAATATTCCTTCATTAGCCAGAAATAAAGGCACTACAAAAGGGAATGTAAATCCTAAGCTCTTGATAAAGGAAAGGGATCTGATGATGCTCCTTTTACAGAGGCAAAAACCACCTCAGATGAAGGTAGGGATGTGTACTTGGCTTCTTCAAGTACACATGTAGATCATGAGGCATGGTTGATTGACTTAGGTGCATCCTTTCACTTCACTCCGCATAGAGAGTGGTTCTGCGAGTATGAGAAATATGATGGTGGTGATGTCTTCTTGGGGGATGAAAAGACGGCTAAAATCATTGGTCGTGGAAAAGTAAGTTGAAGCTGCAAGATGGAAGGGTTAAACACTTTCGGGTGTTCTGAATATTCCTTCATTAGCCAGAAATCTGATTTCTGTTAGCAAGCTGGGTGATGCAGGTGTAAAAATAGTGTTCGAGAAGGATACCTGCAAGATGGTTTGGGGAGCATTGGTATTAATGTGGGGAGTTTGGATTGGAAGTCTGTACAAGCTATAAGATAGCACGATTGTTGATGGGTGCAACAATTCTGTGGTTCCTAAAAGTGGAGCAGAAAATCCAGTGCTCTCTAGAGAGAAGACCATGTTGTGGCATCAAAGGCTTGGACATATTGGAGAGAAGGGCCTTCGAATACTTCATGGTAAAGGTATGGTAGAATGTATGAGTAATAGCTCTCTGGATTTTGATTTATGTGAAAATTGTGTATATGGGAAGAAGAATCATGTGAGTTTTCCGTCTGGTAGTAAGAGGGTGAAACAAATATTAGAGCTTGTGCACAGTGATATGTTTGGACTTGTGAAGGTTCCATCATTGGGTATGTCCGTGTACTATGTATCATTTATAGATGACTTCTCAAGCAATACATGGATATATTTCCTTAAGAAGAAATCTGAAGTCTGACCAGTTTAAAGAATTTAAGGCTCTGGTGGAAAACTAGAAAGAGAAGAAGATAAAGGTGCTAAGGACAGATAATGGTGGAGAGTTTTGCAGTAAGGAATTGAAGAATTATGTAAGAAGTGTGGTATACCACAGTGGAAGACTACTCCATATACACCTCAACAAAATGGAGTTGTAGAAATAATGAACAAGACATTGATGGAAAGGGCAAGAAGCATGCTCAGTGGTGTCGGGTTAGGACAAGAATTTTGGGCAGAGGCGGTGGATACTACATGTTACCTGGTCAATAGGTCACCTTCATCAGCGTTGGAGGATAAGACTCCACAAGAGGTATGGACTGGTAAGAATCCCTCTCTTTCACATCTAAGCATATTTGGATGTTATGCATACGTACATGTTCCAAAGGAGAAACGAACCAAGTTGGATAGTAAATCTGAAAAGTGCATCTTTATTGGGTAAAAGGATGGTTTAAAGGGTTATAAGCTTTGGAACCCAGTAACAAGGAAGGTTGTGTACAGCCAAGATGTGGTGTTAGAGAGGTGAAAGATGTTATTAAACATGAATTCCAACTAAAGGAACCTAAGAAGATAGATTTTGAGCTAAAGGAGGAAGAATCAAACTCTACAACAGAGGAGAAATCAGAAGATGAAGAGCCACAAACTCTAGCTGTGAGAAGATCAGTTCAAGAAAGAAGGCAACGAGAGAGGTATAGTCTATTTGCTTTCTATTCAAATTTTGCTTTGTCTGTTACTGATGATGATCCTAGAACTTTGAAGGAAGTAGTAAATTCAGAGGATGGAAAACTCTGGACATAGGCCATGGTTGATGAAATGGCATCTTTGCATGAAAATGAAGCTTGGAGTTGCTGGTTGGAAGGAAACCCATTGGTAGCAAATGGGTGTTAAAAAGAAGACAAATGCAAAAGGAAAAGTGGAGAAATACAAAGTTAGGTTGGTAGCAAAAGGTTATTCCCAGGTGTCGAGAATTGATTTTGGTGATATTTTTTTCTCCTATTGCCAAAGTAACTTCTATTAGATTACTTTTATCTGTTGCTCTTGCTTTTGATTTTGAGGTAGAACAGATGGATGTGAAGACAACATTTCTTCGTGGGGATCTGGAAGAGGAGATATACATGACGCAACCTAAAGGCTTTGCGGTGAAGGGTAAGAAAGAACTGATATGCAAGTTAAAGAAGTCTCTGTATGGGTTAAAACAGTCACCAAGGATGCGGTATCAAAACTTTGATATATTTATACAGGGACTTGGCTTCTCCAGAAGAAAAGCAGATCACTGTGTGTATTTTAAATTAACTAGTGACCGTGTTATTTATCTGGTCTTGTATGTGGATGATATGTTGTTGGTTAGAAATGACAAAGAAATTATCCAGGATTTGAAGATCCAATTGTCCTCGAAATTCGACATGAAAGATCTTGGTGCAACAAACTATATTTTGGGCATGGAAATTAAAAGAGATCGGGCAAAGAGGAAGCTCTAGTTAAACTAGACGAAGTATGTCGAGACAATACTGCAGAGGTTTAATATGCAAGATAGTAAACCAGTGAAGGCTCTTATTCCTATAGGTGTAAAGTTTTCTACTGAACAATGTCCTAAGACACAAGAAGAGGAAGAGGATATGTCCCGTGTTCCATATGCAAGTGCAGTTAGTAGCCTGATGTATGAAATGGTTTCTAATAGACCATACATTGTACATGCAGTGGGAGTATTGAGTAGGTTTATGTCAAAACCAGGGAAGGAGCACTAGACAACAGTGAAGCGGGTTTTCAGGGATTTCCGTGGCACTAGTGATTATGGGTTGTGCTACCAAGGAAGACCAGGATTGGACAAAGTTTTGGATATCCATGGCTTTGTTGATGCAGACTGGGCTAGAGATTTGGACCAGAGAAGATCTATAAGTGGGTATGTGTTTAACCTATTTGGAGGTGCAATCAGTTGGATGAGTAAGAAACAATCTGTAGTGGCACTATCAACTATAGAGGCAGAATATATGGTAGCCACTCATGCAAGCAAGGAAGCAGTTTGGTTGTAGAGATTGTGTTCAAGTATGGGGTTAATACAGGGAGCTGTAAGGATAGACTGTGACAGCCAAAGTGCAATTTTCTTGGTAAAGAACCCTTCTTATCATTCAAAGGCAAAGCACATTGATGTTCAGCATCACTTTGTGAGGGATATGATAGAAGACAAAAGGTGTTGCTGGTAAAGGTGGACACTTTGAAGAATACTGCAGATGCATTGACAAAATATGTGAGCTCTAAGAAGTTCTCTTGGTGTAGAGAAACAATGGGCATTGCAGGGCTGGATAAATGACTAAGATATCTTGTGCCCCCCTGTGGAAAGAAAACAACAAGTGGGAGAACGTTGGGTTGTGTTATATTCTTTCCATGAATAGCCCACGCAGTTAACTGGGGGTTAGAGGGGGGAGGTCATAGGGGGTCTAAGAGGCACCCGTAACCCCACTTTATGGGGTCCGGGGTAGCGCCCCAGAAAATTTTGGTTTTGGACTCTATGTTAGGTTGGGTGGACCCACCTATGGTTTTGTGCATTATTTTCACACATGTTTTTGGACGCGATGGTTTTCGGTCCATGGTTTTGGACATGATGGCTTTTCAGTCCATGGTATTGGATGCTTTGGCATGTATAAATATGTATTGTAACACTAAAAGGAACATAATGAAAAATCAAGCTGGTAGTCCCAGTTTTGGGATCCAGGGGAAAATCTCTGTGTATATGTGTTTTATGTGTTATGCTCTCGCATTGTTTATTTTCTATGTTTTAGAATTCGTATGCAGATAATTTCTATACAAGGTTAAAACCTATAGTTCATTTGGTACAATTAGGATCAGTTTTTGACATCAGCGATCAAATTCATCCTTTAGCATCATTGATCGTCTTCTTATATGTGATATTCAAACTTGTACTTTTTTCGATCACAATCAAATGATCCATTATGTACTTTCGGTTCTTTATACTTGTATACATATTGGATCCACTTGTGCTTGATATGAAGACATGATTTACTTTCTTTTAGCATGGGTATGCCTGCCTTAGGCAATAGTTTCTTTCTGATCTCTTTTGATGGCTTGGCAGGATGAATTTTGGTGAAGTCCTTCGCAGTCTCGACATGATTCTTTCCATACACTTAATACATTTTGGCCATCATGTACCCCTTTTGACCTCATATATTAGGGGGCATCTGTTGTAGCACCATTTACCACTATTGGTATTTTTTATGCTTAGTTTATGGCCTAGGGAAACCCCTCCTTATAGACTTGGTCCAAATATATTAAAAACAATGTTTTATTCCATCTATGCTACTTTTCCCTGAGATAAAAGCATGTACACATGGGTCAGTCAATACCCTACCCATGTATATGTATTAAAATACTTAAAAAAATTAAATTTCCTTAATTATGGGTGGAGTTCACGGGTTTTACCTATTGATTACCTCCTATTGCTTGTGGCCAACTTGTTTCCCAACTAAAAAACTAATTAGGAGAAGTATAAATAGAATTCTATGGGAAGGCCTTAAGGAGGAGAAGAGATAGAGTTATTATATTGAGATTATCCCTAACTGAGTTTGATGATTCCCTATGCCTCCTACACTTCCCCAAGCTTCAGGAAACCCTTTCTACCTTGATTATAGATATTATCCCTTTTTCTTGAGATATCATGGTTTTGGTTATGGAAGAAGATTGTTGAAGGTTGGGATAGGATGAATTCGGAGCACAGTTCCTCTTGGAGCTGGAAGAAGAAGACTCAGGTGAATTCTCTCCATGTTATTTATAGCTTACTGCAATAAAAGAAATGTTGTCTTGTTTATGAAATTAACTATGTTTATGTATCAAATTATGTTTTAATTCATATATGAATGATGGTTTTATGTATGACCAATCATTTTTTTATATGATATAAATTCGATTTCATGAATATGATTTACTTCTATACTACTATGTATGTTCAAATTGAATGATTTTCAGGTCTGAAGACCATTGGGATTTGCAGAGCATTTGAACCTTGCGGGACCTACTCGAACGAAGGAAATCCGGGTATGGTCGCTCTTACGTAGTTTGATTATATAAGCATTTTTCTTAAGCTGTATGAGTGTTTCTTGTTGTAGTTTTCTTCTGCTCTCTTGGGGTTCTAAACCAAAGCCCTAGGGTACTTATTCCCGAAAGAGTGACCGAGACATCTTGGTCACTCCCAGGACTACTCTGTGCGAGCGATAGGGGACTGGAACCTTCTGATCTACCTCTGAACCTAGATTCACTCTCATTAAATTACCTCTAAGAGACCAAAGATCCAAATTCGCTCCCTTGCCCCTTTATGTCTGCGACTAGTGATGAAAATGTCTTGATCTATGCCAATGATTGAGATATAGAAAACCCAAACTTAGAGGTAACCTTTCGCCTGTGATTTTAGACCTTGTGAAAACTTCTTCTGACATACCTATGCAAGCCAAGACAAAATAGAAGAAAATAAAGATGATGATTTGTTGAAGTGAACTTGAGGTCTCTTCCTTTTATAGGCTTTCTTGAGGGTTCAATTAGGGTTAAGATTGACCCAAGCAGTTACCCATGTCGTTAGGGCCGACCCATTCCATAATATATGTATGAATAAAATAATTCATAACTCAACTTCCGCTTGACTAAATTGGGTGATATTTAGGTCGATTTTGGTCCTCTTGAAAAGAGGAATCTATTGCAATCATTATCTATATAATTTGAGCTGTCCAAGGTGGAATTTTACCGCAGTTTAAAAAATTAACAACATAAACAATAATAATGTAAGTGCACAACAATAACAATAATGGGCTTCTATGGGGCACACAAATAACATTATGGGGGCTACATGGGAAAACAAATAATAATAGGGGGCTACACTAGTATTATAGGGACCTAACAAGGATAGTCAAGGATTTATCTTTGAATTATTTTAGATGTACTTGGATTATGTATTCTCTGCTGAACATTTGATGAACATCTAATAAAAGAAGAACCTGGTTGGGTTTTCTTGTGGGGTTTTCCCCTTTTATTTGAATCAAATCTCTATATCTAATTGATCTTAAATGTCTTATATTATGCATATTGTTTACTGTTCTATCGAAAATTTCTTATTGTCATTGGGTGATTTGATCTAATTGGAAAAGTGATTGCCACTATGAGACGAAATTGTTAAAGTGATTGTTATAACACATAAAATTGAAAAATTAACATGGTATTAGAGTTGAGGTGAAGACAAGCCCAAGGAGATAAGAGAAATCACCTCTTTGAAGAGATATTAACTACTGTTGAATTTTATTTGACTTAGTCAAGATGCTTACCTCATACTTCAAGATTGAGGAGAAGTTGAATGACTCATCAAACTTTTCTTCATGGAGGGATAGGTTGGATTTGACTTTGGAAGAGAATGGTGTCATGGAATATGTTGAAGGAAAAGTACCTGAGCCTCGAGAGAATGCTTATGATGTTTTCAAGTCCAAGTACAAGAAAGGAAAGATCAAAGATAAAAAAATATTATTGATTATTTGAGAGATCATTTGATCACTTATGTTTCAAAGTTGAAGAAGTCTAAGGAAATCTATGATAAGTTGGTTGGGGTGTATGAAGTTGAAAACTTGAGTCAAATTATTTCTTTGAAGAATGAACTCAAGGATATTAAAATGAACAAGGTTGATACCATGCAAGCATACTTCATGAAAATATGCCAACTCAAAGATAAACTTTTGACTACTAGAGAGATTGGAGTCTGATATTGAGCTGGTGTTAATCGCCCTTTGATGCATTCCTATGATTTGGAAGAAATTTATTACAACCATTAGCAATAATGACATGTTTCCCTCATTTGATGAGATATTGGGCAAGTTCACTCAAGAGGAGGCCAAGATGATTCAAAAGCATGAAGAAGGAAAACCCACTGCATTTGTTGCTCAAGCCAAGAAGAAGAAAGAAAGAGGAGGACCATATATTTCAAGAGAGTCTGCTCCAATATTCAGAAAATCCAATAGAAGAATTAGAAGAGACATGTCACAAGTTTAATGCTACAATTTCCACAAGCATGGTTATTGGGCGATTTAATTGTATGCTAAATCCTTGTCATTTAATTTGTCAACCTGGGGGTTTCGTAAAATTAGAAGCAAACCAAAATATATGGGACCTCAGATGAAACTGGTATAAGAAGTTTGTTTAGAATGTAAATTTATATTACAAATCTAAACTATTTTGAAAAGAAAGGCTTCAGTTCTATTTTATGAAAGCATAAAAATGTTTGATCAATGGAATTAATTTACTTTAGAAGATAGAGAAGAGTCTCTTGTTCAAGAGTCCTGGTTGTCCTTCTACAATATTTCTATAATAACATTACCAAAGATCTAGGAAAGAATGAGAGAAAGCAAGTAAATATTGTTTTTAATTCAGTTCTTAGCTCATGGAGAAGGGTCTCCTAACTTAGGAGGAACTCATTGTCCTTCTCACATAAAAACTAGATATTGAAAGGAAATCAATCTTCACATAAATTTAATCTAGGAAAGCATATAAGAAAGTGAATCTTGTTTCAATTCAGTCAAGCTCATGGAGAAGAGGCTCCTAACTTAGGATTTCCTGGTTGTCCTTCTCACATAACAACTAACTACTGAAAGGAGATCAATCTTCACACAACAAAACATGGCCATAACATGAATTCATACTGAAATTATCTACAAGTATTTACAATAAGAAATAAGATTAACATCCAAAATTAAAACTAGTATATTCACAACTATGAACATTACTCTACATAAAAATGTACTTATCTTGGTATGGGTATCCTTCCATTTCTTAATGAACACACATGAACAACTATCACACCTTAAGAATCAAACAACACTCATAACTCATGATTTGGAGAAAATGATATTATTCATGCTGAATGAACAATCATAAATCTAATGCTAATGAATAACTAACAACTGTTCTACCCTTCTTTGAGGGATGCTTCTCTTATTTATACATGAATTAGGGATATCTACTCAATAAATGTAGATCCCTTAAATAACTACTAGATCCATGCTTGTCTCAACTTATCCCTAAATACTAGATACAAATCCCATGACACATCAAGATCTCCATGATCTTCCTCCTTGGAATATGGTCCACCTTTTGAGTTGAAATTCGAATTTGATCTTGGGAGGCCACAGAAGGGTGCCTTGGAAGCTTCCAAATGATCTACACATTTCATCAAACTCAAGCCGCTTTTAGGTATAAGAAAATACATGTTATTTCTCTAACTTTTAATCATAAATTCACTCTAAATACACGAAATTAATAACTTTGGAAAATGCAAATGTGAAATCATGTAGTAATGATAATGTAGGTTTATGTAATGATAATGTGATGAATGAGGTGACAAAATGAGGATACAGGTGAAAAATAGTGAAAATGAATGTTAACTTTGGCGACCCAACAATGGTCACTATTCCTAAGATTGTTCAGAAAATAACAATACTCCAAGGTCCAACAACAATAGGTCTAAGAATAGAAGAAGAAGAGAAGCACATGTTGCTCGTGAATAAGGTCACCATCCTCAAAAGAGATCAAGATACCCAATGCATGGTAATAACATAAATGAAACTCAATGTGAGTACTTTCTTGTTTATGTTCTTTCTAGTTCCTCTCCTTCAGATTCTTTTGATAACTAGTTGGTTTATAGTGGGGCTTCTAGAAATTTCATTGGAAATGCATGTATTTTATTCTTAAAGCACAAGGAACAGGAATTTGACATGTTAAGGGACTTCAAGGAATTGGTGGAAAATCAAATAGGGAAGAGGATCAAAATCTTCAGGTCTGACAATGGAGGATAATTTACTTCAAATGAATTCATTGACTTTTGCAAGAAAGATGGAATAAAAAAGGAGACCATTGTACCTTACAATTGTTATAGACATATTTGGGCACATCAACCCCAAACTTATATGTCGATGTAGTAGGGATCATCAACACCTAAAAGAGTTGTTTGATACCCTAAAGGAACATAGTCATCTAAATACATCATTCCCCAAAAGTTCCATCTAAGAAACCATCCAGAAACTGCCTAAATTGAACCATACTAACTGATCCATTGGCAAAGTGCGATGCATACTGAATGGTACACTGCCAGGGTGTGATGCATACTATTTAGGCCTTCTATAGGGTGCGATGGAAGAGGATGGATAAATGTTCGAGATATTTGTTTGTTGATTGTTCATGAAATCTTCCAAAACTTTCACCTATGCAACTTACCTCTCTGAATTCGCCCAAGGATGAATACGGGATCTAAGAAATCTCTAATCCCTTCTATTGTGGAACCCATTGTAACAAGTGGAATGACATTATTCAAACCCCATGGATGACTCACACCCTTTCACACATCTATAAATGGATTCCTCATATAGGAGATCTAGGGGCTGGAATATGGTGAATTTCAAGGAAGTGCTGATAGTTTGTAATGGAGGAAAGAGCATTGTATTGTTGGATTGATCTTGCTATTTCATGAGGTGAAGAAGAATTGAAGCTAGGAGAACGATGCTGGATCAGACAATTGGGTTCTAATTCTCCCTTCTATTAATAAAGTTCTTCAAGTTTTTTTCCATATGATTATGCAATTGTGAATGTTATCATTTGTGAATGCTATCATTTGTTCATTATATATTTGATTTTGTAATGTTTATGTTGTAATAGATCATGATGCCTTGATGGTTCTTTATTGCTTTACTTGTGCAAGTACTCTCCAAGCGTGTTAAGTACGGGGAGGAGTTGCAGGCTCTATCAAAGGGGAGAGAGATCAAGCAAGGGATTAAGAGGAAGTTCTAGGTTGGTTCCATTATCTTTCTCTTATTTTTTACACATAGAAGAAATCGTTGAATTTCTTTAAACTATTGTTTCTAGGGTAGTTTCCAAATCTAGAAGGCTAGCATTATTTAGGAATACTAATTTTCCTAGAAACAAATTTGAAAATCCACTAGGGAACTAACAGATGTTTGTTTGTTGTTATTGTTTGTTTTATAAACTATAGACATAGTCCGATGTCTTCCAGGTAGCCTTCGAACTGCTGTTGCTTTGTAATTGCATAGTAGATGAATGCTACTTTAGTCAATTTTTGGTTTAGTTTATGAATTAAAATTTTGACTTACAAGCATATATAGATGCCATTTTGGTAGCTCAGTAACCTCTGAAGGCATTCCTTCATACTTTTCTCTTTATTGTTCATCAAAACCTAGCTTAAATCATTGAAAACAACTGTACATTTTAGCCAAAACCCATTTCAGTTGCACTCCCTGGACCATCGCACTGTCTTCCACTGTAACTCAGTATGCATCGCACCTCCCAAGTGTAGTGAGTGTGATGCATCTTTGTTTCTATGAAGCCCAGGTACGATGATTGACTGAACTCTTTTTCCATTCTAGAAATTGAGGGTTTTTGACCTTGTTTTCAGTTTTGTTTAGTTGTTTTGCTACATATGAACAATACCTCTTTATTGAAGCTTACTTGCATCACTTAGATCAGCCTCAATTACATTAGGATTAGTGAGTGTTTTTTGTGTATTTGTTCATCATTTACAATCCTTTGTCGAAACGTTGTTTAAATCGATTTGTCGCTTTGATACAAAAAGTGTTGTAATTATTGTTTTGTGTTGAAAAGAGAAGTGTCATGGATTCTTCCTTCGCTTGATAATCAATTGAATTTTTCTTCATATATTTGGTTTGATTTGTTTATATTCAAAGTGTCAAAAGCATTTTTATTCAAAATTGAAAAGTGTCGTTGAGTCTTCCTTTCTCTTTTGAAGAAGAAATTGTCGAAAATGTCATTCTGAGTAAAATATTTCAGATCTTTGCTACATTTAGTTTTCCTTTTTGGCATTTTTCACATTAAGGAGAACAAAAACAAATACATGCATTTGCATTTAGCATTTTTTTTGGTTTTGTGTGAAAATATGATTTAGGGAAATGCACTAATTTGTGCTCTTTGCTCTTTGTTTAAAAGCACTGTAATTTTCTATCCCTAGTAGCTAGGATTTTCATTGCTCAAAATAAACAAAGATTGTTTATCATTGTAGATTGCATCTTAAGAATTTCAGATTATCATCACGTGGTGAACCATTGAAATGAAAAATGTAAACAAGATCAACTTTAAAAATGAATTTTAGTGAATCTAACAACGGTTTGGAACTTAACGCAACATATCTAGAGGTCTAGGCTAGAGACGTGTTCCAGCATCGTTAAAACTAGCGGCTATTGTTTTCATTGAAGGTTGTGTGATTCCTCCTCCTTGATACAACAAGTGATAGCACAGACTTGTGCTCCCCATACCGTCGTGTATATATTGGGAAACCACAATAGGCTTAAATCCTCTATCCATGTGAAATTGAGTCTGTCGCCTTATTGATCGCAATGCACTGAACACAACATTCGGGAAGATTGACTGCTATACATAAGTCCTTAGTAATTTATTTTTAATTTATCACCAAGGTGTATGTTTCAGTTTTGCGATTGGTTTGGTAATCCCTCTTTCTATATTTTCCAGAGTAGTCACTTTCATTCCTTTTCGACTCCTTAAAAGAAAAGGTCCATCTGAGCACTTGTCCTTTCAGGCTCATTAAAATTGAAGGAGACTAGAGTCATCTTTAGCTTTTTCTTGACTCTTAAAAATTGAAAAAGAAAAGCTGTGTCAAAGCATCATTAAAATTAATTGAATTCAGAATAACATCATTTTCCCCTTAATTTTGAGTTGATCAAATAATCCGCAATCATGGAAGAAAGTCAATCAAAACCCCGTCATTTGTGGAGACTAGGAAGTCAACCATCATTGAATCTGGAAGCGAATCCAATTTGGACAAAGCGGTCTTGTTTAATTGAGTCCAATTCATCTGGTTTATTTGAAACTTTTGTTTCAACATCATCAGAGACTACAATTACTCCAATTATTTCTGGTACATCTGCCTTAAGAGAAGAAGTTCTGCAGTTGCAAGGGGACATTAGAACTGATCCTACTATAACAGTAGACACTTCTGTACCTGGAAAAACTCCATCTAGAGTTGATCCAGAACCCATCTCAATTCAAGCTGAGGTTACATTTGAACTAGTAGTTGTTCAAGAACCTCCCTTTGAGACTGGATTCCATTTACCTGAACATCTGGAAGTTGAGTTTCAATATTCGTAAAGTGTCACCCCTCCAGTATTTTTCATTGTAGAAAATATACCTTCTTCAGCTCCAGAAATATTTTGATAGACCTGACAGTCTACCTCTTCCACCTGGTCTAATTGCTATAGAGGAGATAACAGAGGATACCCCATCTAGTACACCATTTCATTTTGGAACTAGGATTCACTTGTATCCTTTTACTCCTGAATTTGGTTCTTTTAATCCCCCTTCATCACAAGTTCCTGTCGAATCACTTGGAAATATTTTGGATAGACTAAACATGTTTGAACAACCATCAACATCTAGGAATGTATCATCTGATGCAGCTACGGTAGAACCTTCTGCTACTATTCCTACAATGTTTTGTGGTATACCATCTGTTCCTGCTGGTTATCAATCACTAGTTGGGGTCCACTCAGGGGCTGCTTCGGCCCCATGGAATGCTCCTGTTTATTCATCTAGAGTCCCATATGGTCTTTATTATGTAGAAACTCAACAATTTGATCCTGCATGCCAGTATCAATTTGGGAAAACCAGTTTTCAAAGACCGATATATCCTTTAAACACTGGACTGCTGCCATATGGAGAGCGGTATGCCTTTTCATTGTTTCCTCCTATGGAACAACCATATGGGAGTTTCCAACAATATTCAGGTCAAATTGGAATTACATCTAGTGGTTGTATACCAATAATGCCAGAACAACCAAGGGTTGTATATCCAATGCAATTGATCTGACCTGTGTCGAATATTCCCACTACACTTGCTATTACAACTATATCACAAACACAAGCACAGCCTATTGTGTCTTAACCTCAACCTACTCCTTCTTCCTCGCAACCTTAAGTTTCGGGACAGAAGACTCAAGTCTCTCAAGTTGTGATGCAATAACCACTTGTCTCTACGGCTCAACCGCAACCTCAGGTTAGTGCTCCTTTATATGGAACGACTCAGGCACAAACGGGTATTGTCAATCTGCAACTTGGTCAATCCTGTGGTATTGGGAAACAACAAATGGTCCAACAACCATGGCTGGCACAATACCAACAACCACAATTGTAGCAAACCCAACCTCAATTTGGACTTGGTTTACAAGCTCAGACTAGATTTGGTCATTATCAAGCCTACTAAGGACCTGAGCAACAAGGCTTTGTAGGTTATGGACAACCACATTTTCAAACCGGTTATCAACAACCACACTATACTGGTTATTTCCAACAACCTTATCAAAGTTACTAGCAACAGATACATTATGCTAGTATGCAAAGACCTACTACTTAGGTGATTCCATCTTATCTTGGGTATAATCAACCTAACCTAAATCAGTAGTTGCCTTTTGTGGCAACTCTAGAATTACCAGATTTGAACCGACTAACAAATGATCCAATTTCATACGCCCCTTGGTGGTGAGGGATTCCTCATAAACTCCCCTTCGATATTCCTAAGTTCAATGGAAATCCAGGTGAAGATCCATCGAATCATGTAATGAATTTTCATTTGTGGTGCTCATCTAACACTCTGAATGATGATTCGATTAGACTTCACCTTTTTTAGAGAATGCTTACTGGTCTAGCAGTGAAATGGTATATTGAATTGCCTAGAGCTTCATTTGATAACTTCACCTTCCTTGCCACTACTTTTCTAACCCACTTTTAGTTACCTATTAGGTATGAAACTTGAATAGAACTCCTTACCAACTTTAAACAGGCCACATCCACTCACATATCTGATCATATTCATGAGTGGCAGCATTGTCATTGAATGGTAAAAATGTATGTTCCTGATCAACTTTTACCTGAGTGGTTTATTAAGTCCTTATTGCCATCTATCACTGAGGACGTGGAAAAAAGTGGAGTTGTCACTGAAGCGCAAGTCATTGCTCATGCCCAATATTTAGATTTGATCTATACATAATCTGGCACACTATACGACAAAATTCTTGATGCTCCTAGACCAGCCTTTTTTGTTCCACCCCCTCCTAAATCGAATAGGGACTCTCATGCTGGTGACGGTGTGATCAGTGCCTCAAGCACGCAAACCACAAGAGGTCCATCTGGTCAAGCTCTTGTTGTTTCTAGTCAAAATGAAAATGACAATTCTCTTGCCTCGGGGATTAATACCATGTCATCTGACAAAGGAAAAAATCAAAAGCAACCAGGGGGCAAGAAGAAGAAACAAAAGAATTCCACTCCTGAAAAATCATTTGAAAAACCTACTGTAGCAAAGAAACCACCTCGTTATCCATGTTTGATATGTAACGAGGGGAATTTTACAAGAGATTTCCACATTGAGTTGAGGTTTCCAAACTTTTGAAGGCTTCAAATACCTCAGTGGTGTGGATTAATCTGTTTCCAAACCCAGAAACTAATCTAGTTGCTATCGATAATGCTTCCACATCCCAAGTTCTTATGCTATGCATCGAAAACAAGAAAAATGATGTTTTGATATCGACAAGGAATAAATATTATGGGAATCCATCATCATCAAACAACCAAGCTACAGATCAACCTAGTGGTTTGATAATGACTCCGCCAAAAGTAGTTCCACCCATTATTCCTGAATTAACTATAAAACCGCCAAAGGGAGTCATACATAAATCAACATTTAATCCTTCTGCTCGAGCTACTCAAAATTATAATATAGTGGAGGATCTGGCTCAATCGCCATCCGCTATGTCGACACTTGAGGTATTGCAAAATTTTCCCTCCCAAAAGTAGGCTTTGTTATCAGCAATAGGTGCGATCGATCCAACATATTCCAATATTGTGGCCTTTAATCATAAATGATATACGCCTTAGTTATCGGCCCAACTCGCATTCCTTATACAGGTAAAAGCCCTAAACAAAAATGTTCATCGAACCGTCATTAATGAGGGGACATCTACTTGTATTATGTTAATGAGTTGTTGGAGAACTCTTGGTTCACCACCCTTGTCACGATCACCAACAACATTAAAAGCTTTTGATGGAAGAACGTACCACCCATATCGGATTTTAAGTAACTTGCAAGTTGAGCTAGGGGGCAAGACAATAGAAATTGAAGTTGAGGTCATTGATGGAAACCATGATTACAATATTTTACTAGGAAGGCCTTGGATTTACGCTATGGCTACTATTGTGTCTAACAGTTCACAAGCTATTGGAAGCATTCCATTGATAAATGGAAGTTCAAAATCGCTTTGAAATGTTGGAGTAGGTCTCCTAAAAGACCCTTCCTTAATGGGTACTTTTTCCCTCCTGCCTCCATCTGGTTTCGCGGAAATGGCCATAGTGGAAACCTGTCAAATGATATCTTCTACATCATCTGAGTTTAAGAAGAGTTCCGACCATTTTGATAGTGAGGATCATCATGAGGAGTTGCCACCAAGCCCCATATAATCTTTGTAAAAATCAATTTTGTGGGCTTGGGCGGCAAACCCGAATCAACACTCGACGAGTGTTTGGGTAGATAGGTATTTAGAATATGGTACCTCTTCTAATCCTTGGTCTCACATACATACTACAGATGAAGGAATCATCCAATCAATGATGATAGGAGAGACGCCGTGGGAAGGTTACCATAATCATTCCCACCTTTGAGATGCCAATGAAGATTATTCAAACGACCTCAATCACCCCTCAATTGTTGAGTTTTTATTAAATTCTTTAAATACAATAGATTCTGAGTGAAATATTTCCAACATTGAAGAAACTATCACCATTAATATTTCGACCAAACCTAATGTTGTAGAGAATGTTCATGTTGGCAAATCATGTTCTCCATCAAAACTAGAAAAATATTGTGCTCTTTTTCACGAATTTAGAGATGTATTTGCATGGTCATATGAAGAAATGCTGGGCACTGACCCCAGAATCGTTGAACATGAAATCAAGATGTATCCAGATGTCAAACGAGTATGACAACGACTTCGACCTGTTCATCCAAAGAAAGCCATTGCCATTAAAGCAGAGGTTGACAAAATTTTGCATGCTCACTTCATTTACCCTGTTCCTATCACTAATTGGGTATCGAATATTGTCCTTGTGATAAAAAAACAAGGAACGACCAGAGTGTGCGTCGACTATAGGGATGTAAATCAAGCATGTCCAAAGGACAACTATCCTACACCCTTTATCGACCAGATTATCGAAGAATGTGTGAGATGCAAAATCTTTTCATTCATGGATGGATTTTCTGGATACAATCAAATCAATATCCGCCCATAGGACCTATTAAAAAATGCATTTATATGTCCGTGGGGCACATTTGCATATCGTAAATTACCTTTTGGTTTGAAGAACACAGAGGCAAATTTTCATAGGGCAATGAATTACTCCTTCCATGACATCAAACACATCATTCAACCATATCTCGATGATCTGCCTGCTTATTTGCAAAAACGGACTGATCATCTGCAGCATTTGAGAGCCATATTTTTATGTTGCCGACACTACAAGATACGACTCAGTGCGCACAAATGTGTGTTTTGCATTGGTTCTGGTCAATTGCTTGGTTTTGTAGTTTCTAAGGATGAAATTCAACTCGACCCATTTAAGGTTCAGGAAATCCTTAACATGCCTCCACCTTCAAATTTGCTTCAGATTCAAAGACTCCAAGGGAAAGCTAACTTTCTGAGGAGGTTCATTCCACATTATGCTGGGCCCACTAAAAGTTATACACATCTTTTGAAAAAAGGAGTACCCTTCCACCAGGATCAGGTTGCATAAGCTTCCTTTGATTCTTTAAAAGATTCCTTGATAAAAGAATCATTAGTGTATGCTCCTGACTATAAAAAAGACTTCAACCTGTATCTCGCCATTGCAGATACAACCATTGCCATGGTTTTAGTGCAAGAGGATAACGAAATTGAACATCCTATATATTATTTAAGTCGTAATCTTAATGATATAGAAAGAAAGTACTCCTATGTTCAAAACTTGGCTTTAGCAGCCATTCAAGCAGTACAAAGATTTCGATACTATGTACTCTTTCGCAAAACTACCATTGTGTCAGATTGCAACCCTATGACATACGTTTTGTCACGTCAATTGCCGGGGGGGAAATATTCCAAATGGATAGCCATTTTACAGGAGTTTGATTTAGAATTCACCAAATCCAAATCAAAGAAATCTCTCATCTTTGCATAGTTACTTTGTAACCTTCCCTCGTCACCCAATGATTTAACATCCCAAGCATCAATCGTGGATGAGACTCTATTTCTGATATCATCAAGTAGTCCGTGGTACGAGGATATACTGGTCTATCTCCAAACCCAAACTTTTAGGCCTAACACCTCTTGCTTTGAATAGTAACGTACTCGATACCAAGCCAAAGACTATCTGATTGTTGGCGATACACTTTACCGTCGTGGTGTCGATACGGTTCTACGAAGGTGCCTCATGCATGAGGAGGCTGAAAAAGTCTTGAATAATTGTCATTTAGGTGCTTGTGGGGGGCATCTATCTGGTTACACTAATGCACAAAAGATCTTATGAGCTGGTTACTTCTGGCCCACCATATTCAAAGATTTCATAATTGCAGTCAGAAGTTGCCATGCTTGTCAGATTTTTGATTGCAAAACCATATTACCACCTACACCACTGCATCTAGTTGTTGCTGTTGGCCCATTCCCTAAATGGGGCATTAATTTTATGACATGTAACCCCACCTCATCTGGGAGGCATGGGTATATTATAGTCGTTGTTGACTATTTTACAAAATGGGCCGAGGCGATGCCTACATTGAACAACAACGAAGAAACAACTGCTCTTTTCTTTTTCAATCATGTAGTTTCTAGATTTGGTGTACCATAGACTATAATCACAGATCATGGGTCGCATTTTAACAATCACATGATGATCGAATTAACTACCAAATTAGGACTGTCCCATGATAGTTCTACTCCATATTACCCACAGGCTAATGGACAAGTTGAGGCAATCAACAAAGTCCTTAAGCGCATGCTGCAGAGAATGATTGGAGTCCATAAACGAAATTTTCATTTAATCCTATACTCAGCTCTTTGGGCATATAGGACTCCGATGAGAAATGCAACCGGAGTTACACCCTTTTAGTTGGTGTATGGGCTGGAAGTAGTCTTACCAATTCAGTGCGAAATCTCATCCCTTAAGCTTGCAATTGATCTGCTTAACAAAAATTTTGAAGAAGAGGCTTGTTTCTTGGAATTAATCCATCTGGATGAAACCCGCTGTTATGCTGCGTTGGCTAACGAAGCACATAAGAAACACATCAAGGTGTAATATGACAAAAATGTCAAGGTTCATGTCTTCTCAAAAGGTGACCTAGTCTTGATTTATGGTCAGAATTCTGACAAATTAGGAGTAGGTAAATTTGAACCATTATGGATGGGCCCTTACATTGTTAAACGAGTATTGATAAAATGAGCCTACGAGCTTGTCGACTATGATGGGATTCCACTGTCACAACCCCAAAACGGGTTGTATATTAAACGTTACTGTGCTTGATTAAATGTAGTAAATTCATTATACATATGATTTTATTGCATTTTGAGTGTTTTCTTTTAGAGTTATCATTTTGGTTAGGTAATGCACTTCACATTTGTTGGAGATGTCAGAATTTTTAGAACCATTTGTTGGGTATGCCAATGGAGCTATTCGTAGTGCGCAAAACCTATATTTTGTAGCCTAGGCCATTTTTGCTCCAGGCAGCAAGTTAGCGAGTTTCAGGGGGATGTGTATTGGTCGAAAGATGAAAAACATCACTGAGTATAGTGCATTGATTGAACTTATCTCTGATTCCACTTCACATGGCATGCATCGACTCATTGTTAGGCTAGATTCACAACTCGTCATTCTACAGCTTACTGGCATTTATTCTGTTCGAAACCCAGCTATTTATCACATGTTCCTAAGAGTCAGGATTTTGGAAAGGCATTTTTGATTCCATTCAATATCAACACATTACCAGGAAATTAAACACATTGACTGATTCATTAGCAACTATGTTTTAAATAGACATTTGCAACATTTGTAAAGAAAGCATTTTGATCAACATTTGTAATATGATTTCATCACTTAGCCAAAATAAAACTCTATAAATCAAAAGTAGATAGCTGTTTATAGTTTTTACAAAATGTTTGTGTACAAGACAAAATCAGTCATCTGACCAAGAAACTCAAAATGAATGCAGAAAAAATAGCCTAGACTAGTGATGCTGGTGATAACATGTCACCGCCTGTGCTATCATGCGTAGGAGTCTAGTCCAACGAATCAGTATGCCAGTAGTATGGTGCTGTAACCTCAAAGGTAACTCATTGGTCCTGACATCTTGAATGCTGAGAGTGAGGCCCTCAATCTGATCCTGCAACACTGCCAGGGTCTTTGATATGTCCAGATCTCGAAGGACGGCCCTCCCTATAGCCTCTCCTGCTGGAGCGTCATGTGCCTCCCATGGGCGTGCCGCTGGTCGCACTGGTCCAATATCTGCACACACACATGAGCTTATTTAGTCTTGGTAACATAAAAAATACATAAACATTATAAAACTAAGAAAACAAAGATGTGGTCAAATCATTTTACCTATAGCACTTCACTTCTCACTAGCTGGTAAAGCCAAATTTGGATCGCCTCGAAAATCCATCCCGACATATGGATACTCCACAAATACCATCTCTTGGCAGTGGAACCACTCAAAAAAGGCATCTGAGAAGGAGATTTGTGATTGGGTAGCATGTCTAGTCATAAGATCCACCCATCTTTGCATCCGTGGTTCCCTCGGTGCTGGCAATCCCAGTGAAATGTTTTGTGGTTGCATCAGTGGAATTATTTCCAAAGGAAAAGCAGTCAATATGGATCCATAACCAAATTTCTTGGTTCTTCCATTCTTTACTTTGGAAATTTGTTCTTTTATGACAGGAAATATCACCTCACACCAATTGAACACCTTCGGTTCCAGGCATTCTAGGGTATATTGCATGTAAGATCTATTTGTTAAATGTAAGGCCGCGCTGCTAGCCAATCTAGCAAAGGTAAATAAAATGGTCCTCAAAGGTCGATCAGGAACATCCTGAATATTTATCTTACCATCTCTACTGGGTTGAGATCTATCCCTGTAGTTCTGATGAATGTAATCTTTCACAGATTTGTCCCCACGAGCAAATCCTGATAGTGAAAGAGGGGCACCACACCTCAAAAAACCCGTCAGGAAATAAATATCCTCAACCATGAAAGGAATAGATTTTCGTTTGATATGGAACACCTGGTTAACGAGATCCCAAGGATTGAGAAGATATTGCAACAAACTAATATGTTGCCTCATGTTGGATATGCGGAAGAACTTCAATAAGCCATAGTTTTCTAATGCATCCACTGTGCCCTGTTCATGTAAAGAAATCATATCCTCCTCTTCATGTTCTCATTCACGCCATGTGACAACCATCTTGATCCAAAAAATATCTGAAATGCAAACAATAGATGAGTTAGGATCCATTTTTTGAGCAAAAACAGGTAAAAATTTGATGAAAAAACACTATATAAAGTTGCCTTTCTGTGCCCATCGCACCCTGCCTTTGAGCAAGGTGAGATGCATACTGATTGGCCTATTGACAAGTCACTATGCATCACACCTTTCGATACTAGCTAGGTGTGATGATTGAGGAACAAAATATTTAAACCCCAGGGGACCAGAAAAGTGGAAAATCTTGCTCAAAATCAAGAAAAGATGGAATGAAAATGGAGAGCTCAAGGATATCTTCTACCTGGTCCAGACAGCGCGGAAAATGGTCCACAAGATCTACCAAAATTGAATGGTGAAATTTGAGGGGGAAAACCGCTCCAGAGCTCCAAAATCCCAAATTTGAAAAGAAATGATGAAAGTGAAAGGTAAAATTGGTTTTTTATGTTTACTATTCATGTACTTCAAGTAAAATGTGAGTTTTGGTTCGTATATATGAAATTCTAATCAATTTGATGGAGTTTTGAGCAGGTCAAATGACAGATGAAAGAATCTGATGTGCTAAATAGTGAAATGAACATCTTTAACCACCATTCAAGCATAGTTTTTCATTTCGACTTGAGTAAAAATGAAATTGAATTCAAGCATAGATTACATTTCAAAATTGTGTAAAAATGAAATTGAATCCAAGCATAATTTTTCATTTCAAGCTTGTGTAAAAATGAAACCTAATCCAAGCATAGTTCCCCATGGTTCAAGCTTGTCAAAAAATGAACCCATTTACAAGTAATTAACCTTTGTGATAGCCATTATATCAGCCTTTTTAACCTTGGTTGTGTACATCCCATCACCACCATCCCTTTGGCTGATCATATGCTTCCACTTGGTTGTTTTACCCCTTTTGAGGAACAGTCACAATGAGTGGTCTTATTAGCCAGACTTTTCACAGAAATCAACATGTTTTGAGAAGTTCCAACATCAACGGAACTATTTGCTACTCTAGACACCACCCATTCCTCAAAATAGAGTCCTCTTTAAACCATTTCTAGACTCATTAAATGTGAAAAAATTGTTGAGCGCTTGTCTTTTCCAACTCATTAAAGCATTGGAAATTTCATCTCGCCTGTGTTATTTTATCCTTTTTCGGACCTAGGGGATTACTTTATGAAAAAGAACTTATGAATTTTTCTTTTTGTCCCTTTTTAAAATTCTATAAACATGAAAAGAACCGAGTTATCCTTGTCATTAAACTTGTTAAAACAAAAGTGACAAACTTGTCCATCTAGATGAGACCGAGTTTCACTGTCGCTAGACTCGTTAAAACATTAAACAGTGACAAGTTTGCCCAAAGGGAAAATTATAGAACAAGCATATGTTATCCTCCTCAAGCTTGACAAAAATAAAGAGGTACTGGTCAACAATGACTGGAGAAAAATGGGAAGAAACTTGAAGAATTTATGGTAGCAAGTCGCTCTTGAACATGACACTTTCAGTTCATCACCATTATTGAGTTGGGTTGGGTTATTCCGTTCACCAGTCATCTCACTATTGGTCTTTCATACCATCCATATTTTGGGGTTAACGCTAGAAATTCATCTCAGTGTCGCTGACATGTTCAAGAGAAGTCATTCAGTTGAGAAATCACCATCCAGTTAATGTCTAATCCACTACAATACCGCCAACCTTCATTTTTTCATGACCGCCATTCCTGAAACTTGTGTCGTTAGTTCATTTTTTCACCTCCAGAAAATCATTTGCTTCATTTCATGTCGTAGATTTGGGATACATAAAGGCCCTCCTACGACGAGTCGCTTCTTATCGACATTAGCTCACTATCCAAGAAGTTAACATAGAAACATCCCTTTCAGTGCTTTGGAGCTCGCATACATCAAAGGAAAGTTTCTCACTTCCAGCGACAGGTTGACATCAATGGCCTTCGAACAAAATATTTTGCGTGGTGTTCGACATCAGATAATGTATTCACACCACGTGAGTTGTATTATCGTATGTTGAGGGTCATTATCATTATCGGTGATTCCTCTCGTGTCTATTGACAGCTCACACCATTGGTTGGTAATCAGGTGGTGTCTTTCCATGTTCGACTTCAGAACATCTCTTCACATGGATTAACTTGTACATCGAGTGAAGATTGGACGAGTGTGAAGACCCTGGATCTAGTTTCATCCATCTGGGCTGCGATATATTCAAGAATATAAAAATGGCAAACGTACAAATGCTCTACATAGATGGTCATCCTAACCATGGATGATGACTCTATATCTGAAGATTCACCAGTCTGTATTTGAAGACAGCTATCTGATCTATGTACATGAAACAAATTTATAAAGTTGAGCATGGGAATGCCTCCCTTAGCTAGATCATGAAAATTATATTATGATGATGTATTGTATTGTAACTTATGTAGGTCACCTTCCTTTTCGAAACTTCGGATCCTCATGATAAAGCATTTCACCTGACATCAATATTTACGAATTCATACTTTAGGGGGAAACTGTTATAGACATATTTGGGCACACCAATCAAAAACTTATATGTCGATGTATTAGGGCTCATAAACCCAGAAAAGAATTGTTTCATACCCTAAAGGAACATAGTCATCTAAATACATCATTCCCTAAAAGTTCCATCTGAGAATCCATCCAGCAACTGCGTAAATTGAACCATACTGACTGCTCCACTGGAAAAGTGCAATGCATACTGAGTAGTACACTACTAGGGTGTGATGCATACTATTTAGGCCTTCTATAGGGTGCAATGGGTGAGGATGGACAAATGTTCAGGACATTTGTCAGTTGATTGTTTATGAAATCTTCCAAAACTTTCTCCTATGCCACTTGCCTCTTTGAATTCGCCCAAGGATGAATAATGTATCTAAGAAATCTCTAATCCTTTCTCTTGCGGAACCCATTGTAACAAGTGGAATGACACTAATCAAACCCCATGGATGACTCACACCCCTGCACACATCTATAAATGGATCCCTCATCTAAGAGATCTGGGGGCTAGAATATGGTGAATTGGAAGGAAGTGCTGATAGTTTTTAATTGAGGAAAGAGCATTGTATTGTTGAAGTGATTTTGCTATTTCATGAGGTGAAGAAGGATTAAAGATGGGAGGATGATGCTGGATCAGACAACTAGGTTTTAATTCTCCCTTCTATTAATAAAGTTCTTCAAGTTTTCTTCCATATGATTGTGCAATTATGAATGTTATCATTTGTGAATGCTATCATTTCTTCATTATATATCTGATTCTGTAATGTTTATGTTGTAATAGATCATGATGCTTTGACAGTTCTTTGTTGCTGTACTTGTGTAGGTACTCTCCAAGTGTGTTAAGTACGGGGAGGAGTTGTAGGCTTTGTCAAAGGGGATAGAGATCAAGCAAGGGATTAAGCAGAAGTTCCAGGTTGGTTCCATTATCTTTCTCTTATCTATCACACATAGAAGAAATAGTTGAATTGCTTTAAACTGTTGTTTCTAGGGTAGTTTCCAAACCTAGAGGGCTAGCATTCTTTAGGAATACTAGTTTTCCCAGAAACAACAACCCTGAGAAAAATGTTGTAGCTGAAAAGAATAACATGACTATAATGGAAGAAGCTTGAGCTATGCTGCACGATCAAAAGTTGCCAAAGTTTCTATGGGGAGAAGCTGCTAACACTGTTGTCTATGTTTAAAATAAGGCTCCTCATCAAGCCTTAGGTGACAAGACTCTTGAAGAATCTTTTGTAGGCATAAAGCCCAAAGTTGGAAATTTGAGGATATTTGGATGTATCATCTACTTTCATGTGCTGAAGGAGAAGAGGGCGAAAATTGAAGCTTAAGGAAAGAAAGGTACTTTTGTTGGTTATTGTGACAATTCTAAAGCTTATAACATATATGTACATGGTCAAATGAATATATAGTTTAGCGGGGATGTGAAATTTGATGAAGATGATTCTCTTGTGAAAGCAAGGGACACTCCTCCTTCTACCAGTGTTGAGAGAAAGTATGATTCCATGGATGAACATGAAGAGTCTTCTATGCCTGAGCTAGAGCCTAATTTTGCTAATGATCCATGGAACCTATGGACCCCTTGGATCCCCTTCCTTGTGTTCCTCATGCTAGGAAAATACCATTATGGATTCATGACACTTTACAGGATGATGAGAGACATGCTATTGGAAGAGGAACCTTCAGGGAAAGCAAGAAGCCATGTTGATATGAAGGATATGTTGTGGTTATGAGAAACATCATACAGGATGAGCCATGCAATTTTGAAGAAGTAGTGAAAGAGAAAGTATGGAAGGATGCTATGGCCAAAGAATATAAGTCCATCATGAAGAAAAATGTGTGGGAAGTGGTTCTAAGGCTCAAAGGGAAGTATTTCATGAATTCTAAATGGATATACAAAATCAAGCATGGTGTCGATGGAAGTGTTGACAAGTACAAGGTGAGGTTCGTGGCTAGAGATTCTCCCAGAAAGAGGGAGGACTACGATGCAATATTTGTGTCAGTTACCCAATATACTACCATTTGATCTACCATTGCTCTTGCTTCTAGCAAGGGATGTACACTTCACCAAATGGATGTGAAGGCTGCGTTTATACATGGCATTCTCAAGGAAGATGTATACTTGGACAAACCATAGGGATTTGAAGTGCATGATATGAGGACTCATTTATATAAGCTAAAGAAAGAAATCTATGGTTTCAAGCAAGCCCTTAGGGCTTAGTATGCCTACATTGATATATATTAGATGAAGCTTCGATTTATTAGAAGTAATGTTGATCTGAACGTAAACTTGAAGGTTTTTTTAGGTATGACCCTGATTTTGGTATTATATGTCGATTATTTATTCTTGACAATTAGAGAGCCTCTTGTTCACTAGTGTAAGAGGGATTTGGCCTCGAGAGTTGAGATGAAAGGCCTTGGTTTGATGCATTACTTCCTGGGATTAGAGGTGTGGAAACGACCTGGTGAGATTTTAATTTCTCAAGGGAAATATGTTGTTAAGCTATTGGAGAGATTTGGTATGGTGGTGTTAACACCCAGGTTGTTCCCTATGACTCCCAAGGGAATATGGCCGGGGTAACCACTAACCAATCTTTGGATTACAGCTTCTAGCTCAGATGTAATCAGAGAGGGCTCTCTCTTTAAGGTTTGTCTCTGTTCTATGGAAATTTTAGGCTAGTTATGAAGTTAAGTTTTTGGTTTATGTTTGGTTGGGAGGATGTCTTTCTGAAACTTTGAAGTGTAGTTTCTGCAGGTAAAATTAGTCCATTGGGAATGGAGTCTGTGGCTTGCTGTTCTTGATAATCCTGAGTTTTATGCATGGAGTTATAGGCCATTTAGATACTTCATGAAACAAATTAAATTGTGATTAGGGCGTTAAACAACATTGAAAGCAGTTAAGAATTTCACTAAGCTGGGATGTGGAGAAAGGGATGTATTCCTAGGAGCAAACTTGAATTCCTGAAATAATAGATCACTGTGATGATATAGTGTGAAATGGTAGCATTTAAGAATTACGCTTTCATTACTATAAATGAAGAAAAGACATTCACAATAGCTTAGATTGAGTTCAGGGTAATCTGTGATTAAGTCCTGGAACTATTCTTTTTCCTTGCTATTAACTGTTAAACATAGAAAACATGAAAGATATGTGAAAGATAACAAACACATAACAAAAGAGTTACAAGAGAAACTTATTGAGTCATGAGATACGCAGGAATCCTGCAACTTTCAGCTAAGCACCAGACAAGATCAAATAACACAGAGCTTTGCAAATTCCATCATCCTTTGTATTATTTCTCCGAGAATTACAGTAGAAGAGGAGCATAATAGATATAAAAGATTTCTTACATCCAATGTCCAACCCCTGCTAACAAATGCGAGGGGGAATATATAGCAGTCTCATACAAAATATCTCAGGCATTGAGTCATCTGAGAGGGAAAATATCTTCATTAACTCGTACAGAAATTACAGATAGAAAGTTAGCGAGAGGAATACTATAAAAATATCTTTAGCACCCAGTTGCAGTTCAAGATGGCCTTTGTGCTACCATTTATTCTTGATCCATGAGAGCATATATTTTTTTATTGGCCCAATTATGATAAAATTGTATATCAACACATGGTCTTGTATGTACAAGATGTAATCCACAATGTTCTCTGATTTTACCTCATAACAAGTGTTTTGGACGACCTTAGAGAGACACCGAATCTATCTCTTGTTTTGCTAGGCATCACCTAAAACTAACTAGTGGGCATTCTGATCTCCCCTGGGAATCAACAAACGTGTTATTGAATGTGGATTTGTCACATTCCCTCTAGTTTTTCCAACCACAACATTGTAGTAGGAGGGGTTTCAAACCCATCCTCTCAAGGTTGAAGCCATAGAAGAAACATATCAGGAAATAAAGCTACGTTGATCAAACTACTAGTTTCTACCGAGGATGTGGTGTGCTCCAGCCTAAAACTAAAGGCAGAAAAAACCAATGGTGGCCATAGAAACCTAGCCGTAGTTCACAGAGCGCCCTTAAAACCTTCCAAAAGATATAATTCCTTTTTGATTTTAATTGTATATCTTTTTATTTTATTTTATTTTTTTTTTCATTTTTTTTATTAGATATTTTTTGCATTTGTTTTTTTTTTTTAAGTTATTGTTTTTAATATATATTTGAATCTCATTAAACTAAATTTAATTTTATTAAAAATTGCATTATGCGATTTAAAAAAAGTGTATTTAATGATTTTTTTACACTTGTGATGATTTTCTAGACCATAGCTAAAAAAAATTGCAAAAATAATGCTCCATGGAAAAGGGGATCAAGTTGTCTTAGACTAAGATTTTAAATGAGGTATAATTTTAAATTTTAAAAGGAATTGCTCTTGGAGAACCGATATCTAATTTAGGTGATTATTTTGAAGATTTTTTGCAAATATTTTTTTAAGGTAATGGTTGAAAATGTTGGAATTTTAAGTTTTTTTTATTCATGGTATTTGACTTTTAATGGAATGGTTGAAAAATGTTGGAATTTTAACCACAAATAAAGGGTGATGCAACACCACCACTTTCGACATGGGAGTGTTTTTTCATGATTTTTCTGTGAAAATATGGCTTTTTAGAGCTAGAGTTCTTGTTATGAGGTCATAGTTCTTGTTAAGTTGGTAACATTGTTTATAAAACAAGACCATGGTGTTGCGTTACAAAATAAAGAAGGAATTTCAATGTTATGCTATAGGGAATGAAATTGGACATCATACATCTCTGCGTCTCAATTCTACTAACCATTGCCTTTATTTTCACAAAGTAAACAAGGTTTCTTCATCCATTAGGGTTAGAGAGAGAGTTCAAGAGAAAAGCAACCTATCTAAGATTATTTTTTGAGCCCACTTGTCATGGTGACACTACATATTTTTCTTTTCCAATTGACAATAATATGGGTATTATTGTTTTCTTCCATTGCTTTATATCTTTAATGGTTTTCTTTTTTATTGAGCTAAGTTCATAATCTAATTGCTTTTGTCATTTCTTATTGTTTATTTGATATTATAATACTTGTGTGCTTTTCTCATAGTTATTAATTATTTGATGTTTTACTCTACACTAGATACATTAAAGGTTTTGCTCACTAATGCAATGAAATCAAGATATTAGATTAGCGACTACATTTCATTTTTTATCACACTTCTCTTCTTATGTTGTTTTATTTTCTTATAGCTAACTTCTATTGTAGCTAACTTCTATTATCTTGTGGGATCACTATTACATCTTTTGTTTCACTCTTCAAGCACAAGCAAAAGGCATACTTTTAAAAGATATCATTTTATAAAGACTTAACATTTCACATACTTGTTAGCTTCTATTTCACAAGTTTCGCAATTTTTTTTCAAGTTCCACACATGTTGGATAGGCCTTCACAAATTTTCCTCACCTAATACTTGTTAGTTTCTATTTCACAAGTTTCACAATTTTTTTTCAAGTTCCACACATGTTGCATAGGCCTTCACAATTTTTCCTCACCTAAGTTGTATTATTCATGCACATTATGGGTGTGAATGTATCTATGATAGCCATCACATAGGTTTTATTCTCTATACACATAACTAACACAATTATGCTTGTGATAGCCCATGGGATTTTATCCATTATTTTTTGGAAATACATGGTTCTCTCATGAAGTTTAGTTGGTAGTTTTGAAGAGTAGCCTTTTAAATTATACTATGTTCAAAGTTTTGAAATATTAACTATTTACAATTTACCTATCTTGAAAGACAAAATCCCAATCATGAAATGAGAAAAGAGAAAATAATTTAAAAGGATATGACAACATAAATGTTGAATAGGATGCCAATGATTAGGGAAAATTATAATTATATAGGAAAAAAATTGGATGAAGAAAAATAATTGAATTAATTATAAATGAAGGAAAAGACATTGGACAAGAAAATGGTAAAAGGGAAGATAAATTTGTAATAATAAAAATTATTTTAGGTTTCAGAAGAACTGAAAGGAAAGAGAGAGAATAAAAAAAGTTTAATAAGAAAAATAGTTAATAAGAGAATAATTAAATTAAATAAAAATTAAAATTTAAAATACAAAAGGAACTAAATAAAAAAAAAAAAAAAAAATTAATATAAAAAAGGAAAAATGGTTAAGCCTTAAAATAATGAGATTAGAAAGAATAAAAATAGGTGAAAAGAAAAAAAATTAGATGAGTTTTGAAAAGGAAAAAGGAAGGAAGATAGAACTCAAAAATAATATGGAAATAATTAATAAAAATATTATTAAATATTATTAAAAACATGGATAAGTTAATATAGTGGAAATAGATAATGAAAGAAAGGGGTTGAGAATAAAGAAATAAAAATGGAACGGAATAATGTTTTAATGGTTTAGGCAGTGAATAAGGGGTTTTTAAGAATTGATCAATTTATAGCCATCTTTGTGATTTAAAGTATTTTGTTGCTTTTTAATTTCAACGACTTCATGAATAATGTGGGAATAGTAGTAGGGGGTTTAAGATAATATTTTCATTTAGTCAAAACAAATGAGTTGCTTTGTATTAAAATAATGCTTTACAATGACAAAATTCATAATGTGATTGTCAGAATTGTCAACAATATGTTATTTTAGATGCACTTTAGGTGAGTGCATGTTTTAGCCAATGTAAGAATTATCACAGATTCAAGGAATTTGGCAGACTCGTAGTCCCAACATAGGGTCATACATGTCCTTATTAGAATCAATTAATTACTTAAGGTTCTAAAAGGTTTGAAGAGGGCACTGATGTTCTTTTTGGATAGAGGTATGGAGAAAGGGACCGTACCAAGGGATTGAGGTGGAAGAGAGGGGGGGGGGAGGGGGGGGGGGGGGGTGTGTGGCAGGCTTTTAGATTTTGGATTAAGAACCTCATGAATAAATTTGTTAATATGGGACCTAGAACACCCATTTTATATCAAGGATTTAATCAAATGGGGATTTTCATTTTCTAGGAGCTAAGGAGAAAAAATATGAATGAATTAAGTAATGAGCATTTTTAACACATCATACTTTTGGCTTGGGTGATGATGAGAATTGACATGAATATTTTAGTCAATGTGAGTCTTTTAGTTGTAAACTTCATGTGTGATGGATCCATTAGGAAGATGAGATATAAGAATGTGTAGGAAGGCAATGCTTTCATCATTTTCAATTTCCATAGTAAATTGAATATGGGGGTAAATGTTGTTGGAATGTTGAAGAAATGTATGATGCATTAAACTAATACTAAAAGGTAACCAATTCCTTTTAGCACTTCCTCAACAACTATGCCAAAACTATTAAGAAATTCATATAGTTTAAATCATGTTACATTAAATTATCAACCATGAACATATTGGTGTGAAGTGCTTACATTGTGTGTGAAGGATTTAGTTCATTATTAACTCTTATTTTAACAAAACAAATACTTCTAATGAAAATACATTCAACTTAAAAGAAATAATCTTCAAATGATAAAAATGTCAAATAGAAAATCAATCAATTATTATAGGCTTTTCTCTGATTACTCAAAATTGTCATCTTGTGAATCCAAATTCTACAACATCATATCGCAGTATTTAATTCATCAGTGAGTTGAATGTTCCATGATTAGTAATTAAGGAATATTTTCAATAACATTTTGTGTATCAATGCTCCTACAATTCTATGGAAAATACATTCATTAATCATATTACAAAGAATTCATGGAAACTTAGACCTAGATCTAAATTATTGAATAAACAAAAAATACTTTAATATTGAAAATGAAATGGATAATAACACATTGGACCCTTCTTGTCTTAGGTTATGTTGTAGAGGAGTTACAAAACTAAATAAAAATCAACAAGATATATTGAAATCAACACACGAATTAGAAAATAAGTAGTCTTGTATTAACATTTAGAATCAAGTTAGAGCATTATCCTTCCTATAGATATTGAGAGATATATATCTATATATCACCCCTAGGATCTCTAAACCATTATTTCTATAAGATATACAATATGCTTCTAGAACATATACTAGCTATGATGGTACGAATGACCTACGAATTTATAATTAGTGATAACTAAAAAATCAAAATAGGGGATTTGATTTTCCTTAATCATCACACATTTAACTAATTCCATACTTTAAGAATTTCATGACATAATGCATGAAATTATTTATGTGATCTATTGACCCTTGATTTGGTTTGGTGTGGCTTGAGTTACCCTATTGTGGTGCCCACTCTAACTTGGACTTTGAGCATGCTTTTTGGCTTGACTTGTTTGATTTGGAATTTTTTTAGGGAACACATAACCATATTTAGAGGATCAATAACCATATCCAAGTGGTGATTCATTCTTTGGGATTGTGCAACCATATATAACACTTATATTGCTACAATAACTAAGTGTTTGCTAAAAGGATCTCTGCTTCATGTAGCAATGGATTAGTAAAATGATGTTCAAAATTACTTGCATACCTAAAGGCAAACATGTATAAAACATATAACTTATACCTTGGAATCCTTATTGATAAACATATATTGTAGGAAATGAGAATAATATGGAAAAAAGAGTAATAATGAGGAAAATAGTCAATAACTAATGGTTGAAAAGTGTGATTAGAAGTGACGAAAAGCACCAAAACAAAAATTCAACAATCCATTCATCAATAAAGTAAACAATGAATGTGATCATCATAACGTCATCTCCCTCATGGATAGATTCTCTTCGTATGATGAAATTTATATTTTCCATATAGATTAGTGTAACACTACCTTCACCACACCTAGGAAGAAATTCACATATTGTATTATGCTCTTTTCCCTGAATTTTTTTTGAGTCACTTACTAGTGCACCATGTTCTAAATATTCCATTATTTGAACCACATAAAGCTGGCTTACCTTTATGATTTCATGGCATTATTTAAGAAATTATCACAAAAATTGGAATAACTACCTGCCCTTTTTTAATGGTTTGATAAGTATAATATTTGTTTCCAGAACCCATGCAAGTGTTCCTTCTATTTCACTATAAATCACTTATTGGTATTCGTTTTATTGAAGTATAGGATCACAATTTATCCCTTAAAAGTTCAATCCATTATTTAAATTATGCTTGCAAATATTTTTCATCAATTACGAAATTGAAAAGGGAAGATTGATTTCTTAGATTCATCCTTGATTATGTTGCACATGACCATTGGTTCTTACCTCCTTTTGGCAAATAAATTCTCTTCATAGGTTATGACTAAGATTATCCATACTAAATGCATTAAATCATGCACTTGTAATTGCACCATTGATTACCCCCTTGAATTTTAGTAGATACCTGAAATTTGTAAAATATCTCATTGATCCAAAATGTCATAAATGGTTCCTTGTTCTTGCGGAAAAACCTACATTAATGAGACCGGTCGATCCATCTTAATTAGGATTCAAGAGCATGCAATTGACATTAAGCATAACCATTCTAAAACCTTAGCTTTGGCCGATCACTCCAGAAAAACCAATGATCTTATCTGTATTGAAAAGTCTTGTGTTGTGGCCATAATTAATCATTATCACCATAGGAATTTCAGAGAAGCCATCGAAATAGGCAAACACCCCGATAACCTTAACCGCGATGATGGTTGGAAGTTTAGTGATAATTGGATTCCTATTTTAACCTCTGATTCTATCTTCTCCTAAATTACTTCCTACCCTCTTATCGCTAGACTTGGCCTTCATGGTCTTCCTTTTTAGCATACCGACCCTAAAATCATTATAACATTTTAATAAAACAATCAAGAATATAATAATCAAAAATAAATAATTTTTTTCATAATTTCTATTTCTAAGATTCTGAATCTTTATAAATCAATTTATTATAATTCATAATAATACAATAAAGTTTATTTAAAACAAAATATTAACAATTAATAGTTTTATTCCTTATAACTTTAAATTCATTTTTTGAAATAATCAGAAAAATTAGGTCTTATGCATAATAAGAAATTAATTATAATCATTATTAGTTTTATTTAGTTATTATTATTTTTTTACTTTAATCATTAATTTTAACTATAAAATGAAGACAACAATTCATACAATTATACCAAAGTAAACTTTACATCATTATATTTATCTTAATTATATAAAATTAATTAGTTTTTACAAATTTTTAGCGAGTTTATAATTATGAGTATGAATTAATAGTTACTTTCAATCATTAAATAAGGAAACCAAAATACATTTCTAAAAAGAAAATTAATATTCTTAAATGTAGACTAGCCATTAAATTAAATAATTAATAACTAAAACTAAAATTATTAACGAATTAACAATAATAAAATTAAGATAAAATAAATAAATTACAACTAAACTGAATTAAACATTATCATACCTGTTGGTTGTATTCATCCCTACCCTAGCCTTATCTATTACCCTATTGGGTTCTGGATTATTCTCTCATGGATCTAATCCTGATGATGAACCATGGAGGTTGGTTCAAAACATCGATTACAACAAATATAAATGTGATGACTCAGGAAGATAACACCTCACAAAATATTTATCCTATATATATTTACCTCAATGGTCATCATTGTTGGAGTAATAATGTAGTAGGGGATGCATTATTGGGAGTGTGGCATTTATTATACTAGAAATGATTTTTTAGGATTATCATTAAATTAAACCATGAGAAGGAATTGGCCATGGCTATAGTCCACTCCATCCAAAACTTGTGCCATTATATTATGCTCGATATAACCAAGGCCATAGTGAATTTAAGCCATATGCAATATCTTCTAAGATGAAAAAGTAATGAATGGTATGTTACCATGTTGGATTGTTATTATTTAGGAATTTGATCTTGAATTTTATACCTCCAAGAGAAAATAGGCTCTAGTCCTCACCAAGTTTATCGTCCATCTCCCATTTGGTGTAGTTGACCCACAATTGAATGAAATTTACTTATGAATATCCATTTTTTATCTCATTATATGACCCTTGGTATGATGATATATTCATTAATATTTGCATAGAGAAACTTGCTGAACATCATTAACAACCATCCACAAGCTCCTTGATATCTCTTCATTGGAGGTATCATTTACTAGTGAGAAGTTGATACAATCTTACATTGGTGATTACTCATGATGAGTTTGAGTAGGTTTTGAATGACTATCATATTGATACTTATGGAAACCATTTATTAGGGATAACTATTGCCCAAAAATCTTTCTAGGAAATCTATTTTTATCCCTCCTTATTTCATGTCTACATCCATATAGTTTTAAGTGTTGTGGAAAACACCTAATATTCACTCTCAAGTCACAAGTTCCACTAGCTCCCTTGCATCCTATCATCACATCTAACCCTGTTTTAAAATAGGGGATTATCTTCATGACATGCAATCTTGCAGCCAATAGCGGCCACAAGTACATCGTCACAATTGTCGATGATTTTATGAAGTGACCCAAGTTCACACCAACATTCAACAAGGTGGATATAATCATTCTCGTTTTCTCTAACCATGTCATAATATGCTTTGGTTTCCTCATATAGTTCACATATAACCATGGAACAAATTTCAATAATGAATTCTTCCAAAAGTTGGCAATGCAAAAAACATTTTCACTTGAACTTGTGACTTTGTGTTATCTATAGGCTAATAGCCAATTCAAGGTTGTTAACAAAGTCCTAAAAACCATGTTAGTATGGATAATCAACGTACATAAAACTAATTAGAACCATATTATTTTCATAGTTGTATGGTCTATTGGACCTATGTTAAAACCATTGCTAGATTCATGCCTTTTTCTCATTCATGACATCAAGGAAAATTTTCCCATGAAATGTGAGATCCCCTTTCTCCATATTACAACATTTTATAACACTATTGACTTAGAGAAAATAATAGTATCTCAGGGATAACAAATGAATATCATGACGCCTCATTACAAAGCAATGAATTAACCGTGAAGAAAAGGTCCAAATCCCAGTATGATTGTTAGGTCCACTCTAGCATATTTTTTGAGGGAGATCTAGTCCTTCCATATGATGTATCTAGTGAACATTTAGGAGTGAGAAAGTTTTAATTGAATGCTTAGTATGATGCTGTGGTTGGATTGCTTGTTAACACAATCCAACTTCACTTATACCATTTTATTGCTCATCTTGATTCTCACTACCTTATCATGCAATTCAATAACATTTACTTTGTTTATGATTAATGTATTTTCATATAATATTTACTAGTTGGGCTTCCATAAAAAAAATTAATACTAAACGTTCATTCATATTCCTAAAAATCACAATAACTTGTTAATAACATTGTTTAACATTTATCACATTAATTTATTTACATGTATGAAAGAAAACATACATATAATGTATATATATGATCATAAAATACCCATAAAACATGCAAATGAACTTAATACATTTTGTTTCATCATGCACAAGTACTTAGAATCATTTAGGCCAATAACTATGCTTGTTGGTGGGGCTTAAAAATGCAACACACATGCTACCTTCCTTCAACTTTGTACTTTAATTGTCAACCCATAGTCATGCAAAATCCTAATATGCTAATTAGTATGTTGGCAAGACATAATTTCATTATTCTTTATGAAACTACTTTATGCTTAAGATTCTATCTAATGCCTTGGGAAAAGTGACACACCAAGTATGACTTTGTATGTTTAGGAAAATGGGAAAATCATTAATGAAAGAAAACTATGAATATTACATACCAAGGTATTATCCGGGAATAGGGTCCACTCAGATGCTGCTATTCCCACTAAGATGGGTGGCTATCTTAGAAACAAACAATCAAAGTCTACTATTGATTCCTTTTATGAAAATAGATGAGAAGAGGACCAAGAGGGCCAACCTGAGTCTTGCGCTTGATTTCCTCTCTTTCTTGATAGAGTTTCACCACTTCTCCTCTGTTTGCCCAGCTTCAAAAGAACCTATGGAATCACAGCAACATACTACTATGCAAGAAACAAGGATCTAAATTCATAAATAATGCAAGATCAGATGTGCATTAACCATATAAATGCATATATAAACAAGTACACAAGAATATGGAAGGAAACAAGAATAGCTTTATTCAGATGAAAAGTAGCAAGAATATTAAAACCATGCGCTCTGACCCAACATCATCCTCCAGCTAAGAAGCCCTTCTTCACCTCAAGCAAAGCTAGATCACCCAACACTGTGAATCAGAATACCAACAACACTTCTCTATAGGATACAAAATTCCAGCCTCTCGATCTCTGTGATGAGGGATCCATATATAGATGATTACAGAGAGGTGAGTCATCTTTTCGGAGCTTGATTAGTGTCTTCTCTCTGATAGTTCCTGCTTCCACTTGGAGAATGATGATATTTTACTCATCCCTGGTCGAAAATGGATACGCAAGTGTCAGAGGGGAAGCTTCTGGAAGATTCCATGATCTTCCACCTCACATTTTTGTCCCTGCCATTTGTCCATTGCCGACCATCGCACCCTACAGAGGAGAAAATCAGTATGCATCGCACCCTGTACATTGGGAAGGTGATATGCATCGCACCCTCTGCATTGAGCTTTCAGTATGGTCCAGGTTTGACCATTTATGAGCAGTTCTCAGTGGAGAACTTCTGGGAGATGATGTAATCAGTTGACATTGTTCCTTTAGGCAGTGAAGCAACACTTTTAGGGACTTAAGGGCCCTCAGTTTATGGACATTTGTGATTGGGGTTGAAGTGCCCAAAAATGTCTATAACACAAGGTTGGATATTTAAGTAGAATATCAATTGCCAATTTGAGATTTACTCTAACTATTACAACTTAATTTCTTTAAGGAAACTGTAGGTTTTAACCCCATACATAAATTACCTACATATGAATTCTAAAACAAATAAAATAAACAATGCGAAAGCATAACACATAAAACACATATACACAAAGATTTTCCCTTGGATCCCAAAACTGCGACTATGAGCTTGATTTTTCATTATGTTCCTTTCAATGTTACAATACATATTTATACATGCCAAAGCATCCAATACCATGGACCAAAAACCATCGTGTCCAAAACCATGTGCAAAAATCATGCACAAAACCATAGGTAGGTCCGCCCAACCTAATATAGAGTCCAATTTTTTTTTTTCCTGGGGTGCTGCTCCGGACCCCATAAAGGGGGGCTACCCGCCCCACTCAAACCCCCCGACAGGGGGGGTTACCACCCCCTAGTGACCCCCCCAACTGCGCAATCGGTGCAATAAAGGGGTGCCTCCGCCCCCCCTAACCCCCAGTTCACTACGTGGGCTATTCGTGGAAAGAATAACACAACCCAACATTCTCCCACTTGTTGTTTTCTTTCCACAGGGAACCACAAGAGAGCTTAGTCATTTATTCAGCCCTCCAATGCCCATTGTTTCTCTACACCAAGAGAAGTTCTTAGAGATCATAGATTTTTTTAATGTATTTGCAATATTCTTCAAAGTGTCCACCTTTACTAGCAACACCTTCTTTTCTTCTATCATGTCCCTCACAAAGTGATATTGAACATCAATGTTCTTTGTCTTTGAATGGTAAGCAGGGTTCTTTGCTAAGAAAATTGCACTTTGGCTGTCACAGTATATCCTTATATCTCCCTATACTAACCCCATACTTGAACACAATTTTTGCAACCAAACTGCTTCCTTGCTTGCATGAGTGGTTGCCATGTATTTTTCCTCTGTATTTGATAGTGCCACTACAGATTGTTTCTTACTCATCCAACTAACCGCACCTCCAAATAGGTTAAACACATACCCACTTGTAGATCTTCTCTGATCCAAATCTCCAGCCTAGTCTGCATTAACAAAGCCATGGATATCCAAAAATATGTCCAATCTTGGTCTTCCTTAGTATCACAAACTATAATCACTGATGCCACGCAAATACCTGAAAACCTGCTTCACTATTTTCCAATGCTCCTTCCTTGGTTTTGACATAAAAATTCTCAATACTCCCACTGCATGTGCAATGTCTAGTCTAATATAGACTATCGCATACATCAGGCTACCGAATGCACTTGCATATGGAACACGGGAAATATCCTCTTCCTCTTCTTGTGTCTTGGGACACTATTGAGTAGATAAATTTATACTTATAGGAATAGGAACCTTCACCAGTTTACTATCTTGCATATTAAACCTTTGCAATATTGTCTCGACATACTTCTTCTGGTTTAACTAGAGCTTCCTCTTTGCCTGATCTCTTTTAATTTCCATTCCCAAAATATAGTTTGCAACACTAATATCTTTCATGTTGAATTTGGAGGACAATTGGGTATTCAAATCCTGGATAATTTATTTGTTATTTCCAACCAACAACATATCATCCACATACAAGACTAGATAAATAATACGGTCACCAATTAATTTAAAATACACACAGTGATCTGCTTTGCTTCTGATGAAGCCAAGTCCCCATATAAATGTATCAAATTTCTGATACCACATCCTTGGTGACTGTTTTAATCCATACAGAGACTTCATTAGCTTACATATCAGTTCTTTCTTACCCTTCACTGCAAAGACTTCAAGTTGCTTCATGTACATATCCTCTTCCATATCCCTGTGAAGAAATTTTTGTCTTCACATCCATGTGTTCTATCTCAAAATCAAAAGTGGCAGTAATAGATAAAGGTAACCTAATATAAGCTACCTTGGCAACAAGAGAAAAAATATCACCAAAATCAATTCCTAGCACCTTGGAATAACCTTTTGCTACCAACTGAGCTTTGTATTTCTCCACCTTTCCTTCTCCATTTGTCTTTTTCTGGAACACCTATTTGTTGCCAATGGGTTTCCTTCTAACCGACAACTTCACCAAATCCCAAGCCTCATTTTTGTGAAAATATTCCATTTCATCAACCATGGCCTCTTTCCAAAGTTTTCCATCCTCTGAATCTACTACTTCCTTCACAGTTCTGGGATCATCATCAGTAATAGATACAACAAAATTTGAATAGAAAGTAGATGGACTATACCTTTTTGGCTTCCTTGTTTCTCGAATTGATCTTCTCACACTTGGAGTTTGTGGCTCTTCATCTCCTAATTCCTTCTCTGATGTAGAGTTCGATTCTTCCTCCTTTAGCTCAAGCTCTATCTTCTCAGGTTCCTTTGGTTGGACTTCATGTTTAATAACATCTTTCACCTCTGTGAACACCACATCTTGGCTATACACAACCTTCCTTGTTACTGGGTTTCAAAGCTTATAACCCTTTAAACCATCCTTATACCCAATAAAGATGCACTTTTCAGATTTACTATCCAACTTGGTTTATATCTCCTTTGGAACATGTGCATATGCATCACATCCAAATACCCTCAGATGTGAAAAAGAGGGTTTCTTACCAGTCCATACCTCTTGTGGAGTCTAATCCTCCAACGCTGATGAAGGTGATCTATTGACTAGGTAGCATGCTGTCTCCACCACCTCTACCCATAATTCCTATCCTAACCCAGCACCACTGAGCATGCTTCTTTCCCTTTCCATCAACATCTTGTTCATGCTTTCTGAAACTCCATTTTGTTGAGGTGTATATGGAGTAGTCTTCTGCCATGCTATACCACACTTCATACAGAATTCTTCAAATTCCTTACTACAAAACTCTCCACCGTTATCTGTCCTCAACATATTTATCTTCTTCTCTGTCTAGTTTTCCACCAAAGCCTTAAATTATTTAAACCTGTCAAAGACTTTAGATTTCTTCTTAAGGAAATATATCCATGTATTCCTTGAGAATTCATCTATAAATGATACATAGTACACAGACTTACCCAGTGATGGAACCTTCACAGGTCTAAACACATCACTGTGCATAAGCTCTAATATATGTTTCACCCTCTTACCACTAGAGGGCAAACTCACCCAATTATGCTTCCCATATACATAATTTTTACAAAAATCAAAATCCAGAGAGCTATTATTCATACCTTCTACCATACCTTTACCATGAAGTATACAAAGGCCCTTCTCTCCAATATGTTCAAGCCTTTGATTCCACAACATGGCCTTCTCTCCATAGACCACTAGATTTTCTGCTCCACTTTCAGGAACCACAGAAATGTTGCACCCATCAACAATAGTGCTACCTTTCAGCTTGTACAAAGTTCCAATATGAACTCTCGCATCAATATCAGTGCTCCCCAAACCATATTGTAGGCATCCTTCTCAAACACTGTTTTTACACATGCATCATCCAACTTGCTTACAGAAACCAGATTTATTGCCAATGCAGGATTATGTAGAACACCCGGAAGTGTTCTTACCCTTCCATCTTACAACTTCAACTTTACTTTCCACGACCAATGATTCTAGCCTTCCTATCATCCCGTAAAAAGACATCACCACCAACGTATTTCTCATACTTACATAACCAATCTCTATGGGGAGTGAAGTGAAAGGATGCACCTGATTCAATCAACCATGCCTCATGATCTACATGTGTATGTGAAGAAGCCAAGTACACATCCCCAGCTTCATCTGAGGTGGTTTTCACCTCTGCAGAAGGAGCATCATCAGATCCCTTTCCTTTTTCAGGAGCTTTAGATTTATAGTCCCTTTTATAGTTCCCTTCCTTTCCGCATTTCCAACACACCACCTTTACAGGTTTTCCTAGAGATTTAGATATCCCTCTAGATTTAGATCTCCCACTCGATGACTTATTTTTGTTTCTGTTCTGTGACTATCCTCATACAGATAAGGCATCACCATTCTGGCTCTCCATATTTTTCCATCTCATCTCCTCCATATTGCAATAACCATATTATCCCACGAATCTAGTAGAGAACACAACTAACTAATGCACTTATCTGATAACTGACTTACCACAATATTAAATGCATTCAAATTCTCTATCACCAAGTCTCTGTCTTTCATCCTCAGATTATACAACTTTTTCCGTAGGAACAGTTTATTCACCAGAGACTTAGATTGGTACAAAATCCTTAGATTATCCCACAAGGCCTTCATCGTAGCTTCCCCTGATACATTCAATAGTACTAAATCTGATACACACAATCATATTGTGCTCTTTGCCTTCCGATCTTACTTCTTCCTTTATTCACCAAACACTCCCATTGGTTTAATACCTAGATCTACCATGATCCATTGATCTTTATCCACCAACAGATCCTCCATCTCAAGTTTCCACAACTCAAAGCTTTGACCATTAACTTTCTCGATCTCTATCTTTCCACTGCTCGCCATCTTCTTTCACCACTAGAATCGATCCTACAGATCTCCCACTGAACAGGGTCTACCACAAGCCTAAGCAAAACCCCTCAACAACAAAGACATCCCCTTGAAGCCAAACAACTTCGATACCAAATGTAGGTTTTAACCCTGTACAAAAATTACCTACATACGAATTCCAAAACACAGAAAATAAATAATGCGAGAGCATAACACATAAAACAAATATACACAGAGATTTCATCCTAGATCCCAAATCAGGGACTAGCAGCTTCATTTTTCATTATGTTCCTTTTAATGTTACAATACATATTTATACATGTTGAAGCATCCAATACCATGGACCAAAAACCATCACATCCAAAACCATGGACCAAAAACCATCACATCCAAAACCATGGACCAAAAACCATCGTGTCCAAAAACCATGTATGAAAATCATGCACAAAACCATAGGTAGGTATTCCCAACCTAATATAGGGTCCAATTTATTTTTTCCAGTGGTGCTACCCCAGACCCCGTAGAGGGGGGCTACATGTCCCCCTCAAACGCCCTGGAAAGGAGGGTTGCCGCCCTCTAGTGACCCCCCCGCTGCGCAACAAAGTTGAAGCTCCACCCCCCTTCTAACCCCCAAGTTCACTACTTGGGCTAGTCGTGAAAAGAATAACACAATCCAACAGAAAAGAACCATGAAGAGAAAAGGTACTGCTATCTAACTAGATGTAGAAAGGAAATACCAAACTAATTTGTAGAAAATAGACTAATGATAAAATGAAAATTAAAAGAAAGTCAAAACCATATTTAGCTCCTATTCCCCTTAAGAACACTATTTCATGATGCCATCATTATGTTATGAAGAAAACATACATTGTTAAGTGAGAAATATGATGGAGAAGACAATTATGCATTGTTCTACACAAGTAGTTCTAATCCTATAGGGAACTCTATAGTGCTGCAACAAACATATGAAAAAAGCTAAAATGAACTATAGAAAGGGGTAAAATGCCTCCTAAATCATGAAGACTAATGAATTAACTCAACTTTGTCTATGCATAGCATTTTCATATAAAAAATGAGTGACTGCAAAATAAAATTATTAATATAGGAAGCAAGTAATCCTAACCATGAAAAACTTCCGTGTAAGCATAATATTAAAAGTGAGAGAGAGAAACTAAAATGGAAGGAAATCAAAATACAAAAATGGTTCCTTAGAGTAGGAAACAACTAATCATAACCATGAACAATTTCCATGTAATCATAATATTAAAAATTGACAAAACAAAAGTGAAATGCAAGGAAAGGAAATACCCCTATGTGGGCTCTACCTAAGGTGCTAAGGGAATGTGAAAATATAAACAATACTCCACTAGATATTAAACTTCCATAATTAATTAACAACAAAACATAATACATTGTTCAATATGGAAATAGTTATTTTAAGAGCTCCAGTAAGCTATAAACAAATTATCAAATTTTTGAACCCCTTGAGGTTAAGCCTTGAATCCCCTTTTAAACATAGAAAACATCGATAACCCCTTTGAGTGGTATAATGCTTGTTCCCATCAACCCAAAAATCATAGGACCTTCTTTCTAGGACTAAATCCTCCTTACTATATTTGGTTTCTTGGCTAGTCATACCATCTTTGAGTGAACTAGGGTTTTCTTGGATAAAATGCTTACTCCATAGGGAAAAAATTCCTTCATTATCTTAGGGTTACTATCCATAACTATTGCATACTCTCATACCATATTAACATACTAACTCCACCAAAATAAAGTAAAATCATGAACATGACCTAATCAATCAAAATGCCTTTCTCAAATCATGATTAATATATAAAACACCCATATTGTATATCAAACAAGGTAAAATTATGTGTATTTTTGGAAATAATGAAAATATAATGTTATTGATGGGTTTGTAGAATATCCAATGTGTGGGTGCATCATCACCCCCTAACTTGGATTCTTGCATATCCTTATCCAAGTAAAAATATATTTCTCACTTTTATTGTGTTTCCCTCCATTAATCCTTGCAAATTTCTCTAATAAAGCATGATGTAAAAGGAAGGATACCTATGGATTTATTTCCCTAGATGTCCCTTCTATTTTTATTGTTTCTTGAGCTGTTGTGTCTATCATTTCTTCTTGAAGCAAACTCTCCCCTTTTGAATGACCTTTTGCAAACATAGGAGAATCTTCAATTTTAACCATTGTGGGAGAGACAGGAGCTATTTTCTTGGGGATATTTAGAAATCTATGCCTTTTCCTTCCATAAACTTGCCAAAAAATCTTTAAAATTGGATTCTTATCCCTTGGATTTGGAGGTGTGCTCAATTTAACTAATCTTGCAGCTACTTCTTTCTTTCAGGATTCTAATTTGAATTTTTTCTACTTGGGTTTTCTTTTCTTTGAGTGGTCTAGACTATGCGTCACCTCCTTTCCTTTCTCTCTTCTCTTTCCTAGTGATCCATGTTGATTCGAATAATGGGAGGAGCGGCTTATAAAATAAGTTCATATTTATAAGTCATAAAGTCATATTTTTATGTAAAATGGAACCTAATTGATATGTCACTAATGGGTTAAATATAACCAAAGTTGAACTTGTCAACAAGAAACCTTATAAGAAGGAAATAGGAAGAGAGTGAAGGTCGATAAGGAGAAGTCCAAAAATTAGCCTCATCACATGTAATGGTTCTTCTGAATTAAATTCTTATTCTTCTCCAATTCTCTCTCTCTCTTTCTGCATATTTTTTTTATTAATTCAGTTCTTGAATTTTTTATCAATGGTTTTGTGATCCATTTTATGGAAGATTTGTATTTTCTCTCTCCTCCTCTCTTGACATTCAAGTGTCCTAGGTGTTAGCTCCCAAGATATGGATCAATGGTATTAGAGCAGTTTATGACTCCATGCAAATGAGGGTTTGAAGCATTATTTTGGTTTCAAAGTTTTGCAACAATATCCAACATTATTTTGGGACTTTTGGAGTCCATTTTATTGGCCATATACTATAATTATCACAGTTCGTCCATAAGCATTACAAGTTTTTTTACCCTCATATCTTCATTTATTGCTGAAGGAGAATTCTTACCTAGATCCACTACATTCATTGGTCTGCAACTTGGAGGTTCCATGACCTCTATAACAACCCATGCTACTCTACAAACCCTTAGCATCATTTATGGCCCTTCACACTTAGTATCATCACATTCATTGTTATTACAGATATATACAACCATGTCATATCTTAAAAAAATTGTATGTAGCACATAGAAACTTTGATGATCTCATTTTATCCATTTCTTAGCTTTTCCATTATGTTATGGTTACTATAGAAGCACAATAATGGATGGAATGCAAGGCACCAACCTTTAGAAAACTTCATGTAGATATCATTAACTCTATAAATGACATAATAGGGTGGAAGATAATTTTTTTCAAAGTATTTTTTATTTGCTCAAATGGTTTTTTTTACAGAAATTGATTTGGGTTCCTGGTTTGAGAGATAACATCAATTGAAGTAACACATGTCTATAAAGTTGTGCAGTCACACATACCTTGAGTTTCAGGAATGATTTTCTCACTCCATATATCATTATAGCATAACTATATTATATCAATGGAAATGTCTCTTCAATACCTCAAATGTTTCTTTAATGGAATTTGATTTCAACTCACATATCAATGTTATCAAGAAATTTGTAGCAAGAGGTCCATTGCCAAAAAAAAAAACCATGGTTTTGAGTCATCGACAAACCCACGATTATGGCTAAACCACACAAAACCCTTATACAAGCTTTCCATTCCCAACTTGGATATGGGTCATCCAAAAACCTAGGTTATGGGTTAACTAGACAAAACCCTTCTCTTCATTGGCACTTGACACATTGTAATCATGATGGTTATGGGTCATTCACAAACCCACAATTTTGTGGTAACCACACAAAACCATTCTCTTCATTGACTCATGGTATATTCTAATCATGTTGGTACATTAACATAATGGCATCCCTTTTTTTTAGCATTTTGAATGATAGGGACGATCATTTTCTAAGGGGGGAGGATTGATATGAATCTTGGGGGGGGGGGTTATAACCTAAGATTAGATGTATAAATCATAAAGTCACATTTTTATGTAAAAAGGAACTTAATCGATCTATAATTGTCAGGTTCAAACCTAACATAACTTGAATCCATCAACAAGATACCTTAAAAGAAGGTAGTAGGAAGAGAGTGAAGGTCACGAAGGAGAGGCTTGAAAATTGGCCTCATTGCATGAAATGGTTCTTATTAATGGAATTATTCTTCTTCTCCAATTCTCTCTCTCTCTCTCTCTCAATCTATCTCTCTCTCTTTGTATTTTTGTGATGTATTCAGTTCTTCCACTCTTTATTAATTTTCTTGGGATCAATTTTAGGGTAGATATGTATGTTTTCTCTCCTCCTATATCAACTATCAAGTCTCTTGGGTCTTCACCGATAAGATCTAGATACCACTATTCCATATCTTGGAGGTTAAGACCTAGGAGACTTGAATGCCAAGGGAGGAGGAGAGGAAACATACAATTCTTACATAAAACTAATTACAAGAGCATTGATTAAAAAGATGTAAGAACTAAATACATCACAAAAATACGGATAGCGAGCGAGTGAGAGAGAGAGAGAGAGAGAGAGAGAGACCTATTCTTCTCGACCTTCACTCTCTTCCTATTACATTTTTATAAATGTCTTGTTGATGAATTCAACTTTGGTTAGGTTTGAACCCACATATTGATTCCATTTCCTTTTACTTAAAAATATGGCGTTATGACTTATGCATCAAAACTTAGTTTATAAGCCTCCTCTAAGATTGATATCTGATGCAGGGTTACTCCTGCTTACACCCACGGTATGCATATAAAATGCATAAGTACATTAGTCCCAGGAATTTAAGTCACAAAGGAGTCAAATCTACAACCATCAATGGTTAAGGCCCCTTTATCAGTTTTAATGCTAAATAATTTGATAAAACCCAACATGGCCTAACTCTTAGGCATAATCCATATATATGGAATTAAATCAACCTTCAAGCCTTCATTTTAGACTTTATTAATTCCTTTCATTAAATTCTTCCTATCAGGACTCATTCACTTCTATCAGGACTCTATCACCCCGTATATACCTTTGTTAACCTTTTATTAACCCTTAAGCCTACATATATATTTAAACCCCATTTATAAGTGGACTTACACATAAAATCCTCCTATCAGCGCTTAATCCTTTATAACCTATTTACAAAGGAAATATAGGCATAAACATACCTTTTTTTCCTTTATACGGCCTCTGCATAATTTCTGAGGTCACCTTTATCGCAATCGGGGTATCGCTCCTTCGCAGGCACACTACATATATGTCTCATCACCCCTTCCCTTCCGATATGCAACTATCAAAAGCATTTGAATAACACTTAAGCCTTAAAAGACTCAGCACAACCACTTTATCACAATACATAAGAATGCATAGAAGCACATGGAAACTCTGCTCTGAACCCTTTGTTTGCACTTAAAAAACAATTCACTCGGATCTATATATCTATCGGGTCCGCACCTTTTCGCTCCACAGCGCTGCTCCTCTGAACTTTGATAAGCCTGATCTCCGATAGCTGATCGATTTTATCGCTATCGACATGTCGCTTCATCGGTATTTCGGCCATTGCATATCGGCATTCCATATTCCTTCATCGCATTATCCCTTGGCTGCTCCGATATGCGATTAGAGATTAGATCTGGACCATGGATATGAATCTCGATCCAATGGTTGACCCTTAATCGTGTGATTACGATCGCTCTGATTCGAAGGCCTATTCCGATATCCTTACGATGGTTTCATCGATGCGATGTTAATCCTGGTTGTTGATCTTAAAGATCCAATGGCTTCTATGCAACCATACTTCACTTCTCCGCTCTTCTGCTTCACTTAAGTTTTACGCCATTTTGTCAGGATTCTATGGCTTCGGGGCTCTTTAAAGGTTTTTCATCCTTCACTGTTTCCACTGTGCACTCTCTTCTGAGCTTAACTCCGCATGCTTCTTTGATCATTGTCCTCTTGGACATTACTTGATCCTTCGAATGGATTCAAAGATACATTACAAACCTCTCTCTTACTCTTCTCCTCTACACAGTTCCTCAGAACTCTGCCTATAACCTCTGTTACACAATACACGACTTACACGTAATTTAGTCATTCAATATAAATTTCACACATTACATAGTTCTTGAATGAACTCTGTATATATAAATATGAGCAACTGTTTACAGTCGAGACTTATCTATCTCTCGTAGGCCTGTTCTGCAATATCAGTGGCCTCCTCCTCCTACTTTGCCGTAGGCTTACATTTATACCACAAAGCTTTGTTGAACTAATTCTAGTTCCCCTCATAAATGTACTGACCTAACTCCTAAATCCTCTATGTCCACTTCTAACTTCATTTAATTCCTAAAAGCTCTCTCTCGTTCCTCGAATCATGAACCTGCTTAAGAGTTATAATTGACTTTTAACTCTTTTGTCTTTATTAACCACTCATGTTCTCATTTATTTGAGAGAATTTACAAAACATCTCACATTATCTAATTAATTCCTATTCTATGCACTCAAAAGCCTAAATATTACATTAATTCATCACTTAGGAATCCAACTTCCTTAAAATACATGAGCCCCAATGTCTACTTAATTACAATGATTTTCTCTTGGGTTGAATGCTCGTGCATCAGAATCCCAAAGTAGAAAATATTCATGATCTCCTAATCATGTGTCTTCTGATCTTTGTCTTACTAGATCCCATACTTTGTTTTGTAATTGCCCAAATGCCTAGTAGCTTTGTTGCTACTGCACTTCTATTGTCTTTTGCTCCATCTTTTCCTCCTTGTCAATTAGGTTCATACTCTGATTGATCATCCTTCCTGGTGTTATCATTCTCCTCCCTATGGCATATTTCATCATTAACTGCCACAATTCTTCAATTTCTTTTTCCAGCACATCTTTGGGCTGGTCCATACTTTTCCACTTACTTCTTCCTCTTTCTCTTTGCTTTAGGTTGTTGCTGCTATCCACTAATTCTTCAAACTGTTGCTGGTTACTTCCAATTTGTAGTTGCTGGTTTACTTTTTCTTCTTCTTTTTTTCTTGTTCCAACTTTTGCTTTGCTTATTGCCTCCCTATCATCCTTACCCTCTTTCATGATTATTTCTGTATGCTCTGAATCATGACTTTCCAGTATTCTCTCCTGCAATTGAGAATCTCTGTTCCATGGATTAAATTCTTCCACATAATCTTCTTCTTTCATCTTTATTTTGCTACTCATCTGTGCCAAATTTCCTCTAGCATTTGCAACAAAACCTGCACTCACAAAACACTTTTTAACATCAAAATCATAAGACTTTTGTGACTTATCTTCCTTTGGAAACAATTCAGTTTGCTGCTCTGTTTCTTTCTCCTCTATCAGCACGTCAATATGCTGCGTTGAATTCTCAAAAGAACTCATGAGACTAACAACTAGTATTTCTTCCACATCATCTATTCTAATGATGTCTTCCTGAACTCCTTCCTTTGTAGTATCAATCTACTGAACTTTCATGTCCATCTCCCTTTTCTTATGATTGTCATTCATGACAATGTTTTTGTTTTCCTTTTTTAGCAATCTCTCTTGAACATTTATTCTCTATTTTTCCAACTCGCTTCTTTGAAAATATAATTTTCTATATAACTCAATAATTTCAATTGGAGTAGACTTTGGAAATTGCACACAATTTTCCATACCTTCCTTCGTAATTGATAAATCATCAGATGTCATTTTTCCCTTTGCTAAGTCTTTTGCATAGTCTTCTTCTTCCTTAACATCTTTTAGTAGATGTCCTTCTCTTTTTCTAACTGTCTCAACAACTTCCACGACTATTTCCACTGTGCCTATCATCATGGTGAATTAATGATCCTTTACTATGTTTTCAGCTAACATAGTCTCTTTTTCTTCAGTACATTTTGCCTTGTTGTCCCTCTGTAACTCTTCTCCTAGAGTTATCCTTGTCTCACCATCTACATTAACATTCTCCTGCATTTGGTTTTCATCAATAACATTAATCAAACTCATTTGATTACCTTTTTGAGGCAATATTCTTTCATTCTTCATCAAAATAAGATCTCGATTCTTCATCTCTATGAAAGATTCTTTAGACTCGTCCATAGACTTTTTCTTCTATATGTAGTCAAATTCTTCTTCTTCTGATAAGTTTTCTTTGTCAGTTTCTACTTCTGAAGATATATTCAATAGGTTGCTTTTCTCCTACAATACCTACCATCATACACAAACTATCAGTTTTCAAAACATAAGACCTTGTGGTCTCACTCGATGCTTCAACCATCATATCTCCTTGTTGTTCCAAGTTCTCTTTATGACTCAGAAATTCTTTGGTGGCCTCCTCTTCAATCTCTTCAAGCCCTTCACTTGGTTGCTTGATATCTTTCCCCAGTTGTATATGGGACCTATCTATCTCATATTCTTCCAGAACAAAATTTAGATTCTATTTGTCTTCTTTCTCCTTTATGACAATATCAACAAATTGTCCTTCTTTACATGTTTCACCTACAAACATACACAAATTGTCAGATTTAAAACCATGTGACCCTTTTGCCTCACTTGAAGTTTTTGTCTTCATGTCTTCATCTTCCCTCATAAATTCACCCTATTTTACTTCACAAATGGACACTTCCATTTTCATTTCCAACTCAACTTCTTTGAGTTCTTCCATCAGCCACCTTACTTGCCTCTGCTGTAGCCTTCTATACAACTTGTGCCACTTCACTGGCTTCTTCCTCAAGACCCAACCTAGTCTCTGGCTTTCCTCAAGTATTCTCCTTAATGCATCGAGTTGTTATTTTAACTCTACAATCTCCTTGTCAATTTCCTCTTGACTAATCCTCTTGCCATTTTCCTTGGCATCCACTTTCTTCATCTTTCTTCTGCTTTCATCTTCCTTAGAACCTCTACTATGACTATCAATAGCCATCTTATTCTCCTCTCTATTCATGAGTTCCTCACTCACTCACTATGAGTTGCATTAAAGCCTCTACAACAAGTCCTCCTTGTTGCAACTTACCTCACTAAGCTTTCCTCTGTACTTGGTATTTTGGAAATTCCTTGGTTCTCTATATCTGGAACCTCCTTTGAGCACTTCTCTCTGCTCTTTCTGGACTTCAACTCATCTGCATCTCTCAAGAAGACAATTGTCACCTTGTATTTCAATCACAATGAAATACTTGGTTCTGACTATAGGTTTGAACCCTGTATAGAAATTACCTACATACGAATTCTAAAACACAAAAAATAAACAACGCGAGAGCATAACACATAAAACACATATACACAGAGATTTTCCTTGGATCCCAAAATTAGGATTACCAGCCTGATTTTTCATTATGTTCCTTTCAATGTTACAATACATATTTATACATGTTGAAGCATCCAATACCATGGACTGAAAACCATCGTGTCCAAAACCATGGATTAAAAACCATAGGTAGGTTCGCCCAACCTAATATAGGGTCCAAAAATGTTTTTTCCTGGGGTGCTGCCTCGAACCCTGTAGAGGGGGGCTATCCACCCCCCTTAAACCCCTTGGATAAGGGGGGCTTCCACCCCCACTGTGACCCTCTCGCTGCCCAATCGACACAATGAAGGGGGGGCTCTGCCCCCCTTCTAACCCCCTGGTTCATTATGTAGGTTAGTCGCGAAAAGAATATAACACAACCTAAGATTCTTCCACTTGTTGTTTTCTTTCCACAGGGGACCACAAGAGAGCTTAGTCATTTTTCCAGCCTTGAAACACCCATTGTTTCCCTATAGCAGGAGAACTTCTTAGAGCTCACATATTTTGTCAATGCATCTACAATATTCTTCAAAGTGTCCACCTTTACTAGCAACACCTTTTTTTCTTCTATCATATCCCTCACAAAGTGATATTGAACATCAATGTGCTTTGTCTTTGAATGGTAAGTAGGGTTCTTTGCCAAAAAAGTTGCACTTTGGTTGTCACAGTCTATCCTTATATCTCCCTATACTAACCCCATACTTGAACACAATCTCTACAACTAAACTGCTTCCTTGCTTGTATGAGTGGTAGCCATGTATTCTGCCTCTGTAGTTGATAATGCCACTATAGATTATTTCTTACTCATCCAACTGATTTCTCCTCCAAATAGGTTAAACACATACCCACTTGTAGATCTTCTCTGATCCAAATCTCTAGCCCAGTCTGCATCAACAATGCCACAAATATCCAAAACTCTGTCCAATCCCGGTCTTCCTTGGTAGCACAAACCATAATCACTAGTGCCACACAAATACTTGAAAACCCACTTCACTGCTGTCCAATGTTCCTTCCCTGGTTTTGACATAAACCTACACGATATTCCCATTGCATGTGTAATGTCTAGTCTAGTACAGACCATTGCATACATCAGACTACCGACTGCACTTGCATATGTAACACGAGACATATCCTCTTCCTCTTCTTGTGTCTTGGGACACTGTTCAGTAGATAGCTTTACATCTACAGGAATATGAACCTTCACTAATTTACTATCCTGCATATTAAACCTCTGCAATATTGTCTTGACATACTTCCTCTAGTTGAACTAGAGCTTCCTATTTTCCTGATCTCTTTTAATTTCCATGCCCAAAATATAGTTTATAGCACCAAAATCTTTCATGTCGAATTTGGAGGACAATTGGGTCTTCGAATCCTGGATAATTTCTTTGCCATTTCCAACCAACAACATATCATCCACATACAAGACTAGATAATTAATATGGTCACTAGTTAATTTAAAATATACATAGTGATCTGCTTTGCTTCTTGTGAAGCCAAGTCCCCGTATAAATGTATCAAATTTCTGATACCACATCCTTGGTGACTTTTTTAACCCATACAAAGACTTCTTTAACTTGCATACTTGTTCTTTCTTACCCTTCACTGCAGAGTGTTCAGGTTGCTTGATGTAGATTTTCTCTTCTAGATCCCCGTGAAGAAATGTTGTCTTTATATCCATCTGTTCTACCTCAAAATCAAAAGTAGTAGCAACAGATAAAAGTAATCTAATAGAAGTTACCTTGGCAATAGGAGAAAAAATGTCACCAAAATCAATTCCTGGCACTTGGGAATAACCTTTTGCTACCAACCGAGCTTTGTATTTCTCCACTTTTCCTTCTGCATTTGTCTTCTTCTTGAACACCCATTTGCTGCCAATGGGTTTCCTTCTAGTCGAGAAATCCACTAGATCCCAAGCCTCATTTTTGTGCAAAGATTCCATTTCATCAACCATGGCCTCTTTCTAGAGTTTTCCATCCTATGAATCTACTGATTCCTTCACAATTCTGGGATCATCATTAGTAATAGATAAAGCAAAACTTAAACAAAAAGTAGATGGACTATACCTTTCTAGCTGGCTTCTTTCTCAAACTGATCTTCTCACACCTGGAGTTTGTAGCTCTTTATCTTCTGATTCCTCTTCTGTTGTAGAGTTTGATTCTTCCTCCTTTAGCTCAAACTCTATCTTCTCAGGTTCCTTTGGTTGGACTTCATGTTTAATAACATCTTTCATCTCTCTAAACACCACATCTCGACTATACACAACCTTCCTTGTTACTAGTTTCCAAAGCTCATAACCCTTTAAACCGTCCTTATACCCAATAAAGATGCAATTTCAGATTTACTATCCAGCTTGGTTCGTTTCTCCTTTGGAACATGTACATATGCATCACATCCAAATACCCACAGATGTGAAAGAGAGGGTTTCTTACCAATCCATACCTCTTGTGGAGTCTTATCCTCCAATGCTGATGAAGGTGACCTATTGACCAGGTAACATGTAGTATCCACCACCTCTGCCTAGAATTCCTATCCTAACCCAGCGCCACTGAGCATGCTTCTTGCCCTTTCCATCAACGTCTTATTCATTCTTTCTACAACTCCATTTTGCTGAGGTGTATATGGAGTAGTCTTCTATCATGCTTACCACACTTCTTACATAATTCTTCAAATTCCTTACTGCAAAACTCTCCACCATTATCTGTCCTTAGCACCTTTATCTTCTTCTCTGTCTGATTTTCCACGAGAGCCTTAAATTCTTTAAACTTGTCAAAGGCTTTAGATTTCTTCTTAAGGAAATATATCCATGTATTCCTTGAGAAGTCATTTATAAATGATACATAGTACATAGAGTTACCCAGTGATGGAACCTTCACAGGTCCAAACACATCACTATGCACAAGTTCTAATATATGTTTCTCCCTCTTACTACCAGAGGGGAAACTCACCTGATTCTGCTTCCCATATACACATTTTTCACAAAAATAAAAATCTAGAGAGCTATTACTCATACCTTCTACCATACCTTTACCATAAAGTATTTGAAAGCCCTTCTCTCCAATATGTCCAAGCCTTTGATGCCACAACATGGTCTTCTCTCCAGAGACCACTAGATTTTCTGCCCTACTTTTAGGAACCACAAAACTGTTGCACTCATCAATAACAGTGCTACCTTGCAGCTTGTACAGAGTTCCAATTCAAATTCCCCGCATCAATACCAGTGCTCCCCAAACCATTTTGCAAGTATCCTTCTTGAACATTGTTTTTACACCTGCATCATCCAACTTTCTTACAAAAATCAGATTTCTGGCCAATGCAGGAATATGCAGAACACCTAGAAGTGTTCTAACCCTTCCACCTTGCAACTTCAACTTTACCTTTCTGCGACCAACGATTTTAGCCTTCCTGTCATCCCCCAAGAAGATATCACCACCATCATATTTCTCATACTCGCAGAACCACTCTCTATGGGGATTGAAGTGAAAGGATGCACCTGAGTCAATCAACCATGCCTCATGATCTACATGTGTACCTGAAAAGGCCAAGTACACATCCCCACATTCATCTACGGTGGTTTTCACCTCTACAAAAGGAGCCTCATCAGATCCCTTTCCTTTGTCAGGAGCTTTAGATTTACAGTCCCTTTTGAAGTGGCTTTCCTTTCCGCATTTCCAGCGCACCACCTTTACAGGTTTTCCTAGAGATTTAAATCTCCCTCTAGATTTAGATCTCCCACTCGGTGACTTATTTTTGTTTATGTTATGTGACTGTCCTTGTACAGACAAGACATCACCATTCTGGCTCTCCATATTTTTCCGCCTCATCTCCTTCGTTAGCAAGGCTGAGACTATTTCATCAAACTGCAAGGTAGTTACATTGCTACCTATTGCAATAACCAGACTATCCCACGAAGCTGGTAGAGAACACAACAAACTGATGCACTTATCCTCATCTGAAATTTTAATATCAACAAATGCTAACTGAATTACCACAGTATTAAATGCATTTAGATGCTCTGTCACCAAGTCTCCATCTTTCATCCTCAGGTTATACAACTTTTTCCATAGGAACAGTTTATTCACCAGAGACTTAGATTGGTACAAAGTCCCTAACTTGTCCCATGAAGCCTTCATCGTAGCATCCCCTGATACATTCAACAATACTAAATCTGAGACACACAATTGTATTTTTCTCTTTGCCTTCCAATCCAACTTCTTCCATTCTTCATCGAACACTCCCCTTGGTTTAGTACCTAGATCTACCGTGATCCACTGATCTTTATCCACCAACAGATCCTCCATCTTGAGTTTCCACAACTCAAAACTCTGACCATTAACTTTCTCGATCTCTATCTTTCCACTTCTCACCATATTCTTTCACCACCGAATCGATCTCGCAGATCTCCCACTGAACAGGGTCTATCACAGGCCCGAGCGAAACCCCTCAGCAACAAAGGTGTCCCCTTGAAGCCAAAACTACTCTGATATCAAATGTAGGTTTTAACCCCGTACATAAATTACCTGCATACGAATTCTAAAACACAGAAAATAAACAATGCGAGAGAATAACACATAAAACACATATACACGGAGATTTTCCCCTGGATCACAAAATCGGGACTACCAGCTTGATTTTTCATTATTATCCTTTCAATGTTATAATACATATTTATACATGCCAAAGCATCCAATACCATGGACCGAAAACCATCGCATCCAACAAAATGTGCAAAAAACATGCACAAAACCATAGGTGGGTCCACCCATCCTAACATAGGGTCCAAAACCAAAATTTTTTGGGGTGCTGCCCTGGACCCCATAAAGTGGGGTTACAGGTACACCTCAAACCCCTTATGACCCCCCCTACTACATAATTGGCGCAATGAAAGGGGGCTCCGCCGCCCCCCCTCTAACCCCTTACTTAACTACATGGGATAGTCATAGAAAGAATATAACACAACCCAACAGCCGCCCCCCCCGGACCCCCCCTACAACGAATATTTTATGGGCAGCGTTGTCGCCCCATTACGAACTGGGGTCCAATGTGGTGATACATTTGAATATTTTATGGGCAGCGTTGTCACCCCATTATGAACTGGGGTCCAATGTGGTGATACCTTTGAATACGGAAGATAAACGGGCTCCATACCCAACAATCTCCCACTTGGAGACTGATTATAGTAACTCTCGCTGCTTCATTTGCTGGACAATGACTCCACTTTGGACCTAGTTGTTTCTCATCTTCTTCATCATAATTGAAGACCAATTGAAACTGAGCAGATTCTCATTTTCTCCCTAGTTACAACTTTTGTTAACATATCTATAGGGTTCTAGCGAGTGTGTATCTTTTCCAGCTTCAACTGTCCATTTTCCAACACTAACCGTATGAAATGGTACTTGAGATGTATATGTTTAGTCTTGGAATGAAATGTAGAGTTCTTTGCAAGATGTATGGCACTCTGGCTGTCACTATATAACTTGCCAAACTCTTGCTTCTTACCTAATTCATCCAAAAAACCTTTGTAACCAAATCATTTCTTTACTAGCCTCTGTAGCAGCAACACACTTCGCTTTTGTTGTTGAGAGTGCAACAACACTTTGCAGTTTTGAGACCCAGCAGACAGCTGTTCCACCTACAGTAAACACATACCCTATTGTGCTCCTCCTGATATCTCTATCACCCGCCATATCTGCATCAACATATCCCTGTAGAGTAATGTTTGAACCACCAAAGCATAATGCTTGATTTGTGTTACCTCTCAAATACCTAAGAATCCACTTCACCGCCATCCAATGTTCTTTTCCTAGATTGTTCATGTACCTACTTA